>JACXSJ010001805.1:0-70127 GCA_014851325.1 Pentalonia nigronervosa | reverse complement strand
ATTAATATCACTGAGAAAAATTAAATAATTTTAATAATAATTAAAATTAGTAAAAAAAAATTTTAATTAAGAAAATGGTTTGCCCAAACAAATTGCAATTTTTAAAAATTCACCCAAACGCTGCAAACCGGTTTTACTTAAAAATTACCGTTTTTCCGTTACTTTTTTAGGGTTGTGATTACAGACACAAAAATAAAAAGTAAATAAAAAAAAGTACATATCATTGTAAAATCAATACATTCATCAATAGGTTTATAATCATTCAAAACCATACACAATAAATTAAAGGACTCGTTTTCTTTATACCTCATAAATCTATGAACAAATACATTTGTTTTGATATGTGGAACTACAATAACTGATTTAATAGTATTAAAAATTAATAAGCACTAATAAATACAATATAATAATAAAAACAAGTTACATACCTTTCATTTTGAATAGTTCTTCCGACATTATGTATTACTTTCAAATGTCTTCCGAATGATCCTGTTGGCCTAACCAGCACAACTAAACTCTTTATTTGATCTATCATCACATAAACCACAAAAAGCCCTATCACCTTGACGTTTACCATAATTGCCACACCCAACTTTTTGACCGATAACTCATCTTTTAAACCAAAATAACAAAACTGCATACAACCGCGAATACGAAACGTCGCGCGTCGTCTCATACACTACACAGTATAAAACAATCTTAAAATTGACAAAATATTTTTACAGGCTATCGAAGCCGTAAAGTCGGCGATAAGATAACTTTTGGGTTTATTGGTTTAAAAGTTAAAACCAGTTTAAAATAATTGTATATAGGAATACAATATTGCAACTAACGATAGCGTAGAATTTCGATTTTTAATGGATAACATAATTTGTATTTTGTACCTATGTCATAACTATTTATATATCACATCGCAAAATAATAAAGTATATAAGGTTTTGAAATGATTTTATATATATTTATCACCCGAATTAACAAAATCACACTGTAGTCCGGTATTTACTTCACGGGTATTAAATACACGTGTATAAAAAACACGGATATTAATATATTTTTAGTCCGTGTGTACTCTAATAACCGTGTATAACCACGACCCCTAATTCCTATACTACTGTGGGCAGGATGTCAATCAATTTATTCTTTTCCTGAAAATTGTTAAAATAGTAATTTCAACTTCCAATGTGGATTTTGGTCTGGTATGTACATTATCTTGAATAAAGGAACGTGTCTATGAAGAAAAAAACTCCTATTGCAATAGATAATATTTATTCAAATCAAAAATACTTAAATGATATACAATTTTAATTTAGATCTTAACATTTTATAAAAAGAAAAAATAATACTGTGCAATGTTTTGTACTGATTTTTAAATAACTAAAAATTTAAAAGTAACTTCAATGTACAAAAAAAAAAAAAAATAGTATTTTGATGGTATTTAATAATAACATACAAAAATGTAAAAAATGATTCGAGGCACTTTTTAGGTAACTAATTAACACAAGTACGTGGGTACACGAAAATATTATAAAATTAATAATAATGTAAGAGGTCCTATAACAAATGAATAGGCAATCGCGGCTGCAGGCATAAACACAAGTTTATTATTTTTTCTTTGCATTATAAAAACTGAATAATATAATTACGGACCAATCATTTTTTGGCACATTACATCAAGTCTAGAGTTAAATCGAAATTGACTCGTATATCTTAAATACTAACGATCAAGCGTTCCTAATATTTATGGCGGTGCTTAAATAACAGTCTATTGGCCATGGACAATAAATACAAAAAAAAATGTCTCATCAGTACAATGTCGTACAATCGGTACATTTAAAATAACGAAATTCGAGGAACACCGTTCAAAAAAAAATTTGATACTCGGCCATAAAGCGTTTTACGGCAATCCTAGTTTGGAGTAAACCATTAAAAATTGGCCGGAGCACAATAATCGGAAAAACTTTGTGTTTCGAGTGACTCGTGCCCCGAATTCGCACAAGAAGTCTCCTACACGGATCGTTTTTTTTTTTTTTTTATATATATTATATTTAAATATTGTACGCTTAAAACATGCATTATCAATGCGAGTCGTGTAACGAGTGTTAAAAAAAAAATCATCTTATCATTACAGACGGTACATACGTGTAAAAATAAAATTGGCACAAATAAATATTATAAGGTAACGATTGCTAAATTAAAAGCGCGCGGAGGGTGCCCCCCCCCCCCAGGTGAAATCCAAAGAAACCGGGTGAACGGCATATATTTGACGTCTGCGGATGTTTTGTAAAATTAATCGCCGGAAAATCGAACCAATGAAACGTGGAAGTTCTGGTCCGAAAACCCGGCGTAATAAAAAACGAAAAACCCCGAAAAATTAAAACACGTGCGTTCATCATCCCCATTGACGTACATTTTTCGCAATCGGTTCGCGCGCGACCGACACACTTTTAGGATAACGTCGTCTACGGCAATCTCTCAAACAATCCCTCCCCGACCCAAAGCGGATTTAGGGTTTCTTTCCCCGGAAAAACCGCCTTACCGGGACATCCTTCGTTTCGCATTGTATATAATATATAATGGGAAAAAAAATAATAAATATGTTCCGTAACTGATAGGCACTAAATAATGTTTGTGGTGGTTTTTGATTTGGCCGTCTTGACGGCGGCGGCGGCGGCGCCGGCCACGACGGGATTCGGTGCCGAGGCCGACACGAAACTCGGCGGCGGCGGCTGCGGCGAATACGACGACGTACCGTTGGTGCACCTCGTGCAGTTCGGCTTGTTGGCGGACGCGACGCCGCCCTGCGGCGGCTGCTGCGCCTGTTCCGCGGGCGGAGACGAAGGCGGCGGTTTGTTGTACGAGGACGGCGGTTGGTACGAAGGCGAAGGCAGCGGTGGCAGTGGTTGGTACAGAGACGACGCGACGGCCGCGGCGGCGGCGAGGGACAGCGCGGCGGTGCCCACGGTTTGCGTGGCCTTGTTCTCGGTGACCATGGCGTTGGTTTGCTTGAGCAGCGTCTGATCGTTGCACAGGGCCGATATGAGCGGCAAGTCCAGGTTCCGGCTCTTTTCCCGCAACGATTCGATGTCCAACACCGTCGTGGACGCCGTCGGAGTGGTGGCTCCGTTGTTGGTGGTGGTGGTGGTGGCGGCGTCCACGGCCGCCGGGCGACGTGGGTGGACGACGGCCGCGGGCTTCTGGAGTCCGGTCACGGGCGGTGGAGGTGGTGGCGGACGTCGACGGAACATCTGCACTTTCGGGGGCACGGCTGGTGCCGACGCGGTGGCCGTCAGCAAGTCGTCGTGCGAGTATGTCCGGACTGGAAGTGGCAAGGGCTGCAGCCGATTACAGTGGTGATGGCGGTGCTGCGGCGCGTAGTCGGCGGATGCGGCCACGGTGGCCGGGAACAGTAGACTTTGATTGGACCCGTATTTCAAGTGTGGCGGCAAGGGAGGCAGCGGCGGCGGCGGCTGCTGCTGCTGCTGCTGCTGACCGAGCAGGTGATGGTGGTGATGGTGGTGGTGGTACTGCTGGTGGGACAGCGACGACGACGACGCGGATGACGAGGACGGCGGCGGCGGGGGTGGCGACACTGCGGCCGCGACGTTCGGCGTGCTCCGGTACAGGTGCGCGTTGACCTGGTACGACGGCGGGTCGCGGCCGTAGTACCTGTGGTACTGGTGTCGACGGCCGCGGGCCAGCTTGGCGTCCGCGTACTCTTGGCGGCTGACCGCCGGGTCTTGGAGCGGATACACGACGAAGTCGACATCGGACCTGAGCTGCTGTTTGTACTGTTCCAGCTGCAAGTCGAACCGTTTGGGCCGCGGAGGTGGCGGGGGCGGAGGCGGTTGTCGGGCGTGCAGCAGCGGCGGCGGCGCCACCGAGGCCACAGACGCGGCGGCCGGGTAGATATGGTGGTAGAACGCGGCGCCGCTCTTGTGCACGTCCAGGTAATTGTTGCTATTGACTTGCACGCACTGATGATGGTGATGATGATGATGATGATGGCCGCCGCAAAATTTGACCACGTTGGACAGCAGGTCGAACGACCGGCGGACGTCCCAGTGGGCGGCCGCCGTGCCGGTGCCGCAGTCGAAGTTGGCCAACGAGAGGTTGGACAGGGACGGGGCGCCGGTGACGAAGTTCATGGGCGGTGGCAGCGTCACGTAATCCGAATCCGAGTCCAGCGTCGAACTGGTGGTCGGCCGGGATGGGTAAAAACCCTTGCGGGGCGTCTGCAACGACTTGCGGCCGACGATCAGGTCGGACAGCTCGACGGCGGACAGGAGCGCGCCGCGGCCGCCCTCGGACGGGTCGCTGCCGTCGCCGCGGAAGCTGCCCGAGTTGCTGACCACCGAACCACTGCGGCTCCGGCCGCCGACGCCGGACGCCGCGCCACCAGCGTCCGCATAACCGTCCAGCGCGCACCGGTTACCGCAACCGGTATCGCCGCATTTGGACGACGACGCCGACGACAGGGCTGCATCGGACGCGGTCGTGGCCGTCGTTGCGCCACCAACGCAGTACGAACTGTCGCTAGTGGCCGCGGCCGACAGGTCGTACAGCTCGTCGGCGCCGCCGCAGCCACCGTCGCAGTGGTCGACCGCGGTGGCTTGCTGACCGTGGGCCGTCGGCCGTCCTTCTTCGTCCGCCGACGTGGACGATGTCGCCACCGTTTCCGGCGGCAGCGACGCGCTGTACGCCGAGTCGGCGTCCGGTTGCTGCGCCATCATTGATGACTTCTGCATGGCGGCCGCGGCCGTCGTCTTGTAACCGCCGCCGTGGTTGCAGTCCACGCTGCAGTTCTCGGTGGTGTACGACGCGGACGCCATGTCCTTGGACGCCGTGCTGTAGCTCGCGCACGTGTACACGCCGCTGCTGGTGTTTGCCGATTGGTTGCTGTTGTCCACGTACGCCGCCCTGGCCCTCGGGTGCCTGTACATCAGGTACGCGTCGCTGCTGTCTTGCGCCGATTGCACCGAGTAGTCCAGCTCGGACATGGCCGAGTTCTGCGCCGTGTGGCTGTAGCCCAGTTCCACACTGGACGATATGCTTCCGTTCGGCACCTGCAACACGAGCGCGAATAATTGTGAGCGAAAGCGGTATAGTCAAATAGTTTTAAAGTTAAATAATCGTGTTAAAAATTAATTTTTCCAAACTTTTTTAACTTTGAGTTGGCAATTTTTTTTCCAATTAATCTATCTTGTTAAATAGAATCGTTTTTAAATTTTATACATTTTTTTTTATTCGAAACTCGTATGTCGTTTCAAGAGGAATCTTGAGATTTCGAAACGACGATAAAACTTGTAACGCTCGTGTACCTATTATATAATATATACATACTTTGTCCTTGGAAATAGAGGTCTTTGGGTCGGCCGTCGAAATACTGGAATCGGAGCACACGCCATTTTCGCATTTTTTCTTTTCTGTGGCGTCATTGTTTTTCGTCGATTTTGATTTTTTCTCGTTGGTCCATTTCAGCCCGTCGAATGCGTTCTTATCTGCACCACACGAAAATCAATAATTAGTGAACGGTAACCGTTAACGTGTATACCGTGTTAGTACACACACTGTGACAGTTTTGCGTTTTTATTATTTTTGCCGATTCGTCGCACGCACTCACCAGATGTGTTGTTGTTGTTCAAAAACGTGTCCAAAAGTCTCGGGTGTACCGTCATGCAAAATTGATGCGTGTCTCGACACAACGCTAACATCCTCTTGCTCTTCTCGTCAGAATTTGTGTAGTACACCAGCCGATCTATGTTCGATGGTCTCAGTTCGAATTTTTTACGCTGCGGCGTCAATATTATTTCGTTAAAAATCAATTATGAATTGCAACGTAATATATATTAAATACTATTATAGTTTATAATATTATATTGATATTATTGACTATACTGTACATATATGTATGTAATATATAATAGCTGGGTACGGTGACGTAACTGGATAAAAACCTATGGGAGGAGGGAATAATAAATTATTCACCAAAACGAAAGCATGACCTAATAAAATAATAATATTGTTTGTTTCACGCAAATATTAAAACTCATTTTGTATGCATCATAAGAGTTCATTAAAAGAGATGCTATAACTCGTTTGAAAAAAATAATGTAATGGTTATCCTGTAAATCTCGATTACTTCATAAAATAATATCGTTGGATTATTTTTGCATTCCAGATAATGCGATAATATTGACAATACGTCAATATCGTCAGCATCCATCAGGAGAACCGTGAAATAAATGCACTACGTGAAATAATTTAAAGGAAAAAATATTTTTATCTTAAAAATGTTTGTTAAATTTATTGCATTTATACTTTATTTTAGAAGATTTAAAGATTTATACTGTTTGGCATATCTGGGGGAGAGACAAGTGCCTCCTCTCCCCTCACAAATACGCCATTTGCTGGATACCATATTTGTGGGGTTTATTATTATTATTATTATTATTATACTTACGTCGAAACACAGCTTGACGATGTTATTCCACAAGAATAAACAACTGAGCGCTTGCGATAAGCTTTCCTGTAAAAAAATATTTGTTAGATCGATTATTATTATAACAATTATCACGTAGATCATATGCGGAAATTGGGAATTGTCCAAAACTAATTTGTTAGTCACCCCAAAAGTTTGAAATTAATTTAAATGCCTTAGATTTACAAATCTTGTCTATAGAAAATGGTAGAAGTTAGTATAGATTTATAATAAAAATAACACGACTTAAAAATAAATGTTTTAATTAAAAAAAATGTCTTATTTTCCATGAACATTTTTTATAAATCATGACCACTCACTATAATATATACTCTAAAAATAAATTAAAATATACAAAGAGAATTCAACTACTAATCGGAATGTTTGAACTTTTGGCTACCCGATGTAGAAATTGGTTATTATACTTAAACATAAATATATGCCTTAGGTATTTGAATTTAATATTTTATGATTTTGTGCATTTTTAAGTACATAATAATTTCTACATTTTCACGATCTAGAATACTTTGATTATACACAAGAAAGAAAACCAAAGAATTTTTCAATATTATTATTATTATAAAATTAAATCCGAACAATCAAAAATAATTTTACCCCATTCCCGCTTATATGGCGTAGGTACCAATAAAATACACCATATATAGGTGTCGGTATTAATGTTGGAATTTTCAATAGAACTCACGTGGAACAATTGTATGCCGTTGGTGGAAATGGCTAGCCACACGCTGTTGCATATGGATAGCGCGCTTCCCTGATTTTGTTTCGGCTGCGATTTGTTCAACTTCAATCGGTATAGATGTGACTTGTGCACCAAACCGGCCTCCTGGACGAACATTGTCTGCGCACAAGTTTTAGTCATTCCTTTATGGCCCTTGTGCAGAGTGCACACCGTCTGTTTCACTTTGTGTTCGTTAATCTTGTACACCTGTAGCAAGGGAGTGACACACGATACAGTATACAACGATGAATAAATACTGTAGCGATGAATCAAACGCCATCAATTAGACGATATTGCAGTAACTATAGATCTCGAAATATCACCCAAAGGCACCCTTAGCGCATTTCATCAACCGCGGATATTTATAATAATTATTATAAGGATCTAGGATCATATTATATGTGCCGTTTTCATGTTTTTATTAGGTAATTAGTTTAAAAAAATCTATAAGTAAGCTACACAAAGTGATTCATTTAAATTCTTACTTTTGGAATTTTTTAAGTATACTTAATGGATTAATTTAACTAACACATCAAATTATTATAACTCCCATATCTTCCCAACATATTACCACGAACTATCTTTATCTATTTTTTATCTATTTTATCTTTATCTTTTTTTATTTTTTTACTATCTTTAGTACACAAAGTTAAATAACTTAATACTTATTCGAATTTTGATTGATCTGTCTTTAAACCCACACGGCCGAAAACATCGAATATTTAGAGGTTTCATCTGCTTACAATTTACAAGAAAAAGGGTGATTCCCAATTGAAAAAAAGAAAACAGTATCGCCATAGAACACAACTTAAATGGAATAAAAAATCTAAATAAATAAAAATATGGTCCTTAAGTAGATACACTTAAAAATTCTGAAATTCAAAATTTGAATAAATTAATTATTAGAAGAAAAAATAGGGGCGAACATGTTGAACATAAATATTACCTAAACATTAAAAAAAAAAATTAGGAAAAATTTGCCAATGAAAATTATAATACACTGCAGCAGTAAAATATATAGGTAATGCAAGTCCAGTGAGTGCAGGCACACGATGCCGTGTAGGCATATCAATACGAGCAATACCTTTGACGGCAGATACTGTTCGAGCAGCTCTGACGATATGTCCGTGTCGGCCGTATGATCGCCGAGGTCCGCCTGCAGGCCGAGTGCCACCAGCGACAGTACATTCTGATCGCCGTCTTCCGTGGTACCACCTCTTTCCGCGATGTTTTTGCGCAGCTGAAGGTAATAGTGTTGCCGGGTGATGTCATCGCTGCAAAGAAGACGCGCCCGATTTAATATAATAATATGACGACAATGTGATAGATTTATGTGTGCACGTGTTTATTTCAAATACTCAAACGTACCTACATTACTTCAATATATTTAATCCGAGTACAAAGTCGAACTAAAATAAGTGCGCAGTTAGACATGGCCCGTCGCGTAACGCACAGATATCGCGGGAAAACTATCCTGCTGGACGGTAGCTGTTGTCGTTTGGTTATACGTTAAAAATACATATGCACGCATTTTCCACTGCACAAAATGTAACGTAGCCATCACTGCACTTTCTATAGATGGCGCACGTCGTATAATATAAGGTAATTAGGTAGCAGCGTCGTAGCGTATAATAGTAATACCAACACGAGAATTTAAGTTTAGATATCGTTTTTAATCCGACATAGCGCATTCAACCCGTTTATTAAAATCACGCCCAACGACATGGCATATTATTGGTAGCGAAATATCGTCTAGTTAAGTCTGAAACCGGTGAGGATTAATTATTTAGCGCTCCTATAACCTATATAATATAAACATCACATTATGAGGATCTCCGCAAATCGTATAAAAACGTTAATCCTGTGTTACGCACTACTGTTTATTGAAACCAATCTCAGTTTAGTTTATTGGGTAATAACAGCGAACACATCGTTATAAGCATCTGGTCAAATTTCCATCGTAGCAGTTGTCTTACTTGAGATTCTTTTCTCCGCGCCCATCGCCGCCGTACCGAATTGACGTCGGAAAAAATTCTACGCGCAGTGACAGCTAGTGAGTCGTAAATATTTTTATAATTATTTTAACGCATAATTTACTGTCGATCACGTGGTATTTATTTATATATTTTTTATGGGTACATGTATAATATATATTATACACATAGGTATATACATAAACGTATACACGTCCAAGTATACAATGTACATAAGCGCTCGCGTAACTAACTATACATAAATTCCACGAATGCATTAAACTGTACGCACGCAAACGCTTCGTGCTACCAGTCGAATAATATGACTTTTTAAATAACTTAATGACTCGTTTAATATTTATTCAAACATTTTTGTCCGGCGACTTGAATAAGTATAAATGTATAATGTAATAAAATATGTGCACACACAAACATATCATATATTCTCGGCGGCTACATTATAAAAAAAAATCACGAACTTCAATCGAATTAAAATTATATATAATATATCTATCGCTCTATATTTATAAATGTATATGTGTGTGTGTACGTTGTAATTACCGTAAAGATTTAGTAGTGTCGACGTAAAACTTGACGCGTAAATGCAACTGGAGTAGAGGTTGGCCGTTTTGATCGAGACCCTAAGGCGTGAGAAAACAAAAAAAAAAACAAAATTAAAATACCGATGTTGACTTGTAATCAAATACAGGAGTGTGTATTATAAATATATATGTAAATAATAAATGAGGAAGACAAAGAAGGGATTAAACCCGTTTTCATTTGGCATTATGTAATACTTTCTTGCAATCTCACACAGGTATACGCGTGTATATATATATATATATATATATATATCTTTAGCTGGAAGGAACACGATAATCTAACATGACCTTGGATCGGGACGAAAAACTATACATAAATACATATACATATTTGTTGTTGTACGTATCAAAACAACATATCATTTTGACAACTTAAAAACCAATTATTGTGTATACGCGTGTGTGTATATATAATATGTATATGTCGTTCGGAATAAATTGAGACAGTTGCATAATAAATTTCCCTTCTCGCGCGGGTTGTACTCATAATTATACGTATGCGTACGTTTTCCAACCGACAGCCTAAACGGAACAAATTAATATTAAAAAAATGAAATCCCACTTTTAAGTTCCCTTCACCCCACTTGTAATTAACAACGATGTTGCTAACTATACGAATCCGTGTTATAGAATAACAAAATTATAAATAATTATTAACGTTGCACAACTATAAATATGTTTGGTATATTATAGCTGTCTCAAATTAAATTGTTTTTAATTAATTTCAATGGTATCGCAGGAAGTCAGATAACACGACGGTCTACAGTTTTCTTCGTAAACTCTAGAGCGCAAGGCAAAGTTAGTATGAATAAATTACTTTTAATAATTTTGTATTAAACGAAAAAGAAATTTAAAAAAAAAATACTTACATATGTCGAAGACGATTTCCAACTTTTTGACGAATACTTAGACAGTTTACTTTCGGGGTCAGTGAAAAAATATTCTTCGTCTGAAACAAAACAATACACAATTTATCATAACCGATGTCAGCCATGCGCTTGAATTGTCTATACGACGCGCCTTGACATAATGTATTATTAGTAATAGTCAGAATAGGGCGTTATTCGAATGAAATTTTATTTAGATGATTATTTAGATAAAATTTTGCCCAAGTCTGATAATAGTTATTGTTATTATAAAAAAATTGTAATTTGTATTAAAAGAAAGCTAAAATTTACATTTTTTTACTATGCTTATACAAATTACAGTATATTTGACGATAAATTATTATCCGTTAATCACGTTTATAATTTTGTATTACAAACACATCATAATATCTATATGGATATAATTTAATTAATTTTTGTTTGTAAAATAAACAGTTATTATTAAAATATAAGATCCGAATTATTTTCAAATATAATAATTAATACGATAAATAACTTCTCGTGCATAATTTATTTGTATATGAATTAATTTTAACAGTTATACACAATCAAAATATATGTGTATAATATAGCATACACATAAAACGCGTTAGCATTCATAACGGATTTGTATATATTTTTATAATTTAATATTATAAACGGTATTTGTGAAATAATAAAATTTATTGAAAATATTATCCCGACTACCCAGTAGTTGAATAATTATTTTCAGTGGGCATAGATGTAAAAAAAAATATTATTTTATTTTAATATCGATCGTCTGTTTGATTATACATACATAATACATACCGAAATCATTAACTATACTATAGTAAACGACTGACGGGCCGTGTAAATTTCGTCTTATTACAAGCGGCATTAGTAATTATTATTCTATACCTTTCAGTTTTATATTATTATCATTTATTTAAATGGATTGTTTATGAAATTGTAAGAATCGTATATATATATATTACATATAATATACATACCGGTATAATAAAATCTGATCGTATTTACAGTCTGTAACACGGTCGCGGTTGTAGGTTATATATATATATATATATCATTAGATTCATTAAACTCGTCGTAAAACAGAGAATTTATAATATTAAATAGATTATTATGTTATAGTCTATATAGTCTATGCACTAAAATATTTTAAATTGTATACTTTATAAATATTATGTACAATTATGTAAATATCAATTACATTACATTACATCTCCATAGGTATTATTGTGTTAGACATAGGTATCATTTGGCATTACATACCATTGTCGTAATAGTGTTATATTTGACTCACCTAGAATAAATGCCAGTGCGAACAGTTCGACTTCCTGCATTCCTTGAGCAATCATATAAGTCGTCAGCTGTGAGAAGACTTCTTTCACCCGAGATTTACCCTAAAAACAAAAATACACTCTCTATAAATTAACGTAGTGTTTATATATTATAGTCCGAGAAGCGTATATTATATTCTAAAATCGTAATGTATAATTTCTCTCTCTATATATATATATATATATATATATACTGAGCAATCCATTAAACGAATAAAACACTCATTATTACAAAAAACACTAACGTTTATGAAAATAATTTTAAGTCATTACTCATTACAAAATAACATTATTGGAAAAAATATAATTTTTTACTGTTTTTTATCGTTATTATTTATTTAAAGATTTTTACTCTTTTGAATGACAACGTACATTTTTAATTCCATAAGACTATTATTTGAATTATAAAAATCTCTTAATTTATCTATAAAAATCAAATTTCAGACAAGTAGTTTATTATAGTTATAAGTATTTAAAAATTATATAAGCAGAGTAGTGAACAAACAATTTTTCGGGTACCCCTGCTGTACTACTCCACGTTACTCATCGAAATTTTTAATATTTATAACACACAGGTTTTTTGTCCAAAATTCGATTTTTGTATATCAAAGAACTTCCAAAAAATATTCAAAAAAAATTATAACATTAAGAAATTGTAAAAATACATTTTTTAAGAAAAATTTTGTTTTTACTACTTAAAATTATGTAAAAACAATATTTATAATAAGTGTTTTACATTAAATGTATCACCCGGTATATGTTTGACACACACACATTCACTCACTTACTCACACAAACACTTTTTTTTACACACGACGATAAAATCGATTTGTTAAAATATTTGAGCAACCCAAAATAAATCTCGACCGTGCCGCGATGCAATCATCGTCGGCCACAACCAAATATAATATTATTATACACTATAGTATTTATATTATGTAGGTCGGTCGTATAATTTATAAAAATGTTTTTTTTTTTGTTTTATACTCACGCACTCTGACAATATAATATTATATTATATTCTATCGTGGATGTACCCGAATTCCATGCCGGTTTTCAGTGGTCCAGTTATAACACGTCTACCACAACAACGCGTAATATTGTTATATTCAATATTATACGCGCGTATAGGTATATATAATATATTATATTTTACGATATGGCGGCATTACGGTATGTACTATGGCGGCCTCATAACTCGTGTGAAACATATATATATATATATATATATATATATATATGCTTATATATAGGTACCATCATCGCAGTCGAAATTCGCAGTCGTAATAATATTTGCCCGATTGCCTGGTAAACAATGTATCGAAAAATAAAAATATTTTCTCCTCTCTCTCTCTCACTCCTTCTCTTGTTTAATCGTTTTTTCTTTAACTTCTTCTCCGCCGTCTTAGTCGTAGTCGTCATTTTACACTCACCTCGACAATGAAATACAATAATTGGCCAGTGAGCAGGTGGACGGCAGCGAACCGGTTTTGTTGGCTGGCAGGCGTTGAAACAGACAGTAGAGGGCCGCTCACTGTGCTGGCGCTCCGCATGCTAGTTCGCCCGACGCCTACATTTCGCGCGCCCACATAATATCTGCAACTGATTAACATGCACACATTATTACAAGAGCGTAATTGACACGCCGCCGACTCGGATACGGCGGGAAAGAAAAATGTGCAAATTTTCGTTGTACTTTGTACAATGTAATGTGCATATCATTAGTATAATTATTGCCTATAATATTGGTTAAACAAAAATAATAATATAATACGTCATATAAAATCTCTTGTACAAAGGTTCGTAGTATGGCATCATCATCATAACTGCGATATTCGCGCTGTGTATTCAAGTACTTGTATTAGGTATTATTATACTATGATAATAATAATAATATAGGTACTGTGCCTATATATATATATATATGTGTGTGTGTGTGTGTATAATTAGCTGCATTACCCGATTTCACTCGGCTTGAAATTATTCTATCAATCGTTTTCCGTTTTGCTTCAGTTTAAAAATATTATACAAACACATTACAATGGTCAATGATTGATTTTATGATTTTCCACTTCTTAATAATTCTGAATACATTTTTGATGTTAACACAAAAAAACTGGTGACAGATTCAACTGATGCTTAAAAGCCGACGTAAATCCAATATCATTAAGATTGTTATTTGTCTTTATGTTTTTGAATTTGTTTTTTTTAAATATATTTGTAAAAAAAAATGTGTACATCATATTTGAATATTTCTACTAATTTTAATGGCTATATAATTTATAACCAATGATTGCCAATTAAATAAACAAAAAATATTCTTTAACACTCCCCGAATCTCCAGAAATCTATTGATATAATTTTGAATGAAAATCGTCTAGTAATTTATGAGTTTATAGAGAAACAAACATTGGTTTTAATATATTTTACTATAGATAATAAGCGCAATGTACAAATATTTGGACGTTTACGTACTATAATACGCTGTAAGTGATCGCAGATAACCTGCACCAACCTGCACGCGTACGAAAAATAAAATAATAAGCGTTTCAATGTTGTTAGCGTTACCCACCTATATATATATATATAATATATAATATTTAATACATATTATTTGATTGTGCGTGTGCGCTGTTTGTGTTCAAAGGCTTTAAACAGACGTACGAGCTTACTATGATATTATAAAAATTCGCGCGTGTGAACAATATAAATAGTATTATGATAGGCAGGGTATAACGTAAATTATAATAGTCAATTACATTATTACATTATGATATAATGATGATAATAATATGATGTAGAAACGTTGCCACGGCGGCGTGTTTTTATTTCCATGCATACTTCCATCATCATAAAATGTATTTAGTTGGTACTCAGTACTATTGCAGGTATATACACGAAGTGGGTACCTATATAAACACTCGAGACGAAAATATTTCGGAACCGAATGTTTTCCCGACATGATGAATTCTAGTTTATTAATTATATAGTGCTCACTCGATGTGTATGTATATATATATAGTAGAATAAATTACACACAATGTATATTATAATAGTTTTCATCGGTTCAAGGTCGGAGATGTATCTCACTATAGGAAAACGAGACCAAATCCCCGAACGCGCGCACTCTCGGCAGCGCTGCACACAGTTTCGTCGAACGCCCGCTAATGCACCTCTTCTATACATAATAATATAATATTTTTATAATGAACGCGTCGGACCCCAAACAACGACGGCGTCTCCCGTACTCACATAATAATATTATACCTACTATATACGTACATGATAATAATATTATATATTATTATAATACATATACGCATCAGCCACTGGGCATGCACCCGCAGCGCACGAGCCGCGTGCGTTGGAAACGGATAAAATCCAAAAAAATTACGAATTCTCTCGGAAAAAAAAACCGTCGTGTACGCATGTAATGTGTATATGACGTGTAATATAACTCTCCTCCGTCTCTCTCGCACACTGTACATATATACAACCATCATATGTATATATAATGAAACTGGTCGTCGACAATTCTCCAAAAAATTTCA
Source organism: Pentalonia nigronervosa (assembly GCA_014851325.1). Classification (NCBI taxonomy): domain Eukaryota; kingdom Metazoa; phylum Arthropoda; class Insecta; order Hemiptera; family Aphididae; genus Pentalonia; species Pentalonia nigronervosa. The sequence goes on along the minus strand of JACXSJ010001805.1, from coordinate 54,575 downwards.
TTACACATAGCGACGGCCGTATTATAATACTCGGCGTCCAGTAATAATAATATTATAATATTATATATACGCACTGACCAACTACCATATAATTATAATGACTTTACATTATATTATACATATATATATATATATATATATATATATATATATATATACACTACAAACATTACAAATATACATACCTATATAATAGCCTATAGGTATCTACAATGTTATTAATTTATTACGGGTTTTTTATTTTTTTTTTTAACTCGTTGCAGAATCTTTACGTTAATGGCCGCTTGAATATTTGGTGATTTACGTGTGGCACGACAGCGATCTTGCGCGCTAATCGCAGAGATATTAACACGAATTCAAGCTGCTAAACGATGCTAATATTTTTATGGATGAATGACCGCTTGGAATTTTGTTCGCACCGTGCTTTTTTTCCATACCGCGAAACGTCGTCGCAACTGCGCTGCGGTGTAGTGCTTAGTGATGTTTAATACTATAATATAATACTATGTTAATTACAGTTTATTTTATTCCTTGCAATACCTAATAATGTACTTACTGATCGTATATAGTTATACAGTAGGTGCTCAATTACTCAATACCGTTTTTTAAATTCCTAACCGACTATTATTATGTACATTGATCATTAACATTTCGATCACGTTAAAAATGGCAATTTATTTTGTTTTTAGCAATATTACAGACTATAGTATAGATTACGGTACATCATAATTTATAATACAGCCTCCCATGCGACGGCCGAGAAGCTTAAAAGCCGCATACACAAAGCTTAAAAAACAAAAAGAAATCATCTTTATCTTTTTATTTACATTGCTGCAGATTAGAAACGATGAGATACATTTTGGAATGCATCATATGTCATAAGTAGTGCATTTACACTTTGCACATTTGTCTGCAATGCGAAATCGTATCTATGTTCAAGACCACCACCGCACGCATAATAAGCAATAATTACATTTTTTTCTCCCCGTAGAAACAGTACATTACGTGACATACACACATACATATATATACATATATACATATATATATACGTGCAATTTAACAATTTCAAAAATAAATTGAAATTTTACGTAAGATTATTACGAATATATATTAAATAGTACACGAATGACTGTTTTTCCACATAATATTTTAATATAATAATTATATCCCATAATAAACGACTAAATAAAAACGAAAGTAAACCTGTACATCATAATAATAATATGATATAAATAATAATAATTAATAACTAAAAAAAAATATATATATTAACAACTAATATGACTGGCTCATTTACTCGATTACATTATGTTGATGTTATTATGTGATCGACCACTATTATAGTAGATATAACTGCTACATGCAGCTACTGTGAGCCACAGCAAGAATACCGACCAATTATGTAGCATCGACATGCGCACTTCGTAATAGCCGTTATTAAAATACCATAAAAATTGTTACATTTTTTCCTGCTCGAACAAAAATCATTTTTATTTCTTATTTTTATCTATCTTCGAGTATATGTGGTGTATAATATATATTATGACAATGAAAAAAATCGCAGCTAGACAACATCACCGAGTTGTCGCCACAACGACGACGTCTTCATGCCCGTACAATGGTTGAATAGTCCGCATATGTATATACAGAGATTATATTATATAGTAGTACATACGTATTATACGCATAATATTATTATACTGTGTATAGTGCGTATGATATAGTGTTAAAATACACACTAGCCGTCGTATCCGGTCGAGGAACGTGGTTATTATTATTTTCGGCTAATTATTATTATTATTATTACGACCGACCGCGGTGGACGAAGAAAGACCTATATAATATTATATTATAATGCATGTATAATATATTGCTACGAGATCTTTGTTCGTTTTCTCGTGGAATGTTCTATGTCTATGTATATAATATAACATATGATTTACGCATGGTGATACTAAATAATAAGTAATAACACGTCAGGCCGCTAAACACGGGGCTTAACCGGTCGAGTTGTACATTTACTATAAGTATATACCGAGTTTGGGTGATTTTATTAACTGCAGTAAACACTTATTATCTCATAAAGTATTAAAGTTTTTGATTATGCTGAATTTCTAATTTGAAATTTTTAAGAAAATTTTTTTTTAATTATACTTTTTACTTTTTCTTGTGAACGTTCACTTTTAAAAATATGCATTAGATAATATTTTTTTCCTACCCGGACAGTTCCGGAATACACACACAGTCCGGAGCAGTGGAAATAGACGTTTATAATTATAATTGAGTATGGGTTTTACTTCCTCGAGTGACACATACACATTTTTAATAACATAATCCATATAACAGATTTTTTTTGTTGAGAATTTCAGTGCAATAAATCAAATTTTGAACAAATATTGTTTATTAGTTTTAAAGTTTTTATAAGTTTAGATTAAGTACATATGTACCTATTATATTTAGAATAATATAGTAAACCAATATTTTTCATGTTACCCCTGTGCGGCTGTGACGCTCCATTACTTCTATCGTGAACCCACTGCTGCAGTACGCCTGTATATACATTGTACAGTATTATTAAACAAGTCACACACCCTATACACATGAATGCTACCACTATTATTACGACTATTATGATAATACTAAATTTTAGTATATATGTATATGTGAGTATATTATTTCAATATACAATAACTCCCCCCCCCCTATCACAACAATTCGATCGGGGCGCGACGACCATCCCGCATAATATCCTTATATCCTTGTATATAATATAAAAGAACAGGCCTTTTTTCCAATTTTTTCAAAGAATTGTTTCAAATACTTTCCCGAGTGTCACCACGTCACCCGATTTTTAATTTTTTATCTGGTGGGAAAGGGATATTGTATTTAAAGATTACGGCGTAGTGTGTCATTTAAATAATTGATAAAATTATTGTATATTATGTGGCTAGGCTCTAAATGGTTTAATTATAATAAAAAAACCAATGTATATACGAGTCGATTATTTAACACATGAGCGAAGCAGGGTTATTCAGCTAGTATAATATATAAAACGATTGTCACCGGAATTACCGCGTGTGTACCCCCAAAGGACCCATTCGAAAGAGGTATGTGTGGTATATATGTATATACGCCCCATTGTGTATATATCGTGTACATACGAGAAGCGTAATAATATAATAATACATAATATTATGTAAATATATATTTTATAGGTGATGCCTCTACATAATATTATAACCGGTGCATACTACATATACATAAATGTATACACAGACACCTCAATATTATATACCACTGTTTGAGGAATTCCGTTATTCTAGAACTATTTTTTTTTTTATCCGCGGTGGCTGGCGATGATGCAACGTTCGTATCACTATTATTACTATTATTATACGTACACGCTTAAATACAAAAGAAGACCGGATAGGCTTATATATAATATAATATATACTTTATAATATTATATATGTACGCACATACACACAGTAACCGCTGACCGACAACAATAAATAATCATTAAGTATTCCGGGCATGTCATCTTTACACGCATGTACCTATACGTACATATATAATACCGCGAGTATAATATAATACGATCGCTGGCGACCTTAAGCGCGTTTCGTGGTCGTCTGCAGTGCTTCAGCGATGGATTTAAGTACACGTGCAAGTGTGCAATCGATCAGGTATATAGGTAGTAGAAAAAAAATAATCATCGTCTCGTCGCTGTCGTCGATATTAGGTTTATCAATAATAACCCATTGTCACATTTTGTTTTGTTTTGTATTTTGTATTTTTTTTTTTTTTGTATTATTTTTATTGTGTTCAGGAAGTGTCTGAATACTAATCACGTGGAGTTAACTATAAACATACTTCGGGAGAAAGTAAAACACCGGCATTTCACAAATTCCACCGTTTAACCGACACACACATACACAATCTCGGATATAAATATTATAATATCGTATTATTTATGTACAATATATTATTAAATTTACGTTCATAATCGTATATATTAATAATATATCATTTGAATTCATATATTTATACGACATATAGGTACGTAAATATACAAACGATGACTTTATTTTGAATAATAATTTTTACATACGTTTTTGTAATAATAACATTTGTGACACATGTAGTGTTGCACTGTCGCGCAGTTATAGCAAATATGGCGATTGAGTAACTTTTTTACCAATTAGTATGATTGGTATGATCTTGAAAAATTATTACTTAACTATAAACATTATATGCATTATAGATCTCATAGTACTAATATTGGTTTATCTTGGTTCAAATTATAATTTAAAATAAGTAGTACAATTATTAATTTCTAATAAGTTTTTTTAAGTTTAAGTATGAGGTGAGACATCGTATGTAGGCTGTAAACAGGCAAATACAAAAACATCCACAGTAAGATACACTATATACTGCTTGTATTTTAAAACGCGTATGGTGACGACTTTTGTAGAACTTTTAAAACAAACAAGCAATTAGGAATTTAGGAAATAAGCAATAACATATCCGTTGGCTCGCATAAGTCCCTCAAATTAGGAATAACGTAATTTGATGCAAGAGACTTTACCGCATAGGATTGTGGATTTTGGTCCACATTTCATCTGAATTAACATATAACATTATTTATTATGTTATCGGTTCTTTACGTTTTCCGATCGATTATTTATTATGTATTGAATTATCCGATCGGTTTTCGATAAATCTATTTGGTTTATGTTTATTGTTTTAGACCGGCAATAGCTACATTTATAGATAATATACATACATATATATAATATTACGGAAACGATAATAAACAATATTATATATATTTACCTTTAAACCAATTTTTTACTTAAGTATAAGGTCGTTTTGACAAAAAGAAACCGTTGAACGGGTGCCCGACATTATTGCCTGCGCATGCATGAACGGGTGTATCGGTTCGGTAGTTATGCGAAAAACACATCAGAAAATAATTATTATAGGTGTTCACATTTTATTGTAGGTGTGGAGTACTCGCGCGCGATGCTGAACACAGTGTCGCAGTTAGCTGGGTAAATTTTTGTTATCGTTAAAAGGAAACCGTTCCCAGCACTGAGTTATTAATATAGGTACTAAAGGTATACATATTATAAAGCCGCTGTTGCATTAATTACAGTGATCGAGGCAGAAACTCGAAAGCGCGTCCTAAAACCCGTTGTCGATGCCACGTAATCAACCTTAATGTATTTTATCATAAATTTCAACAGCCGAAACGAATGACGGCGACACAGCGTTGAGTTTATACAGCAAAATATGTAAATAATATGTGATAAGAAAAAAAATTCTCACACTTTAAAATGTAAATATTTTTGTTTGGCTTATAAAAACCGTTTGCGGGTGACAATATAATAATATTATAAGTGTTGTTTTCTAAACGAGTACGAAATACAAACCTATAAGTCATATATATATATATAATAACCAACTTACACGAATACGTGTACAGATTTTTAAAGTATTAATTTCATTTGCAGCATGTTTTGACTTTCGAAGAAAAATCTAATACAACAACTTCGAATCGTTTACTATTCGGGAATTAAACAATTCGTTAATGTTACGGTATCACAAAAAAAATGCCCAGAAATACAAGTCCCTAAATAAAAATATGGTAAAAAAAGCACCTTGGAAAAAAAATGACTTTTAATTAGTTAAATTTGTATTAAAAGCTTTATGTGCATAATATTATAAACCATATAAAATTGATTTTTATAACGGAAATTTTTTAATAGAATGGAATAAGTTTTAATTTTTTTTAAAACTTTTAAATTTAAAAAATAAATTACAATTTTTAGATTAGTGATTACTGATTACAATTTGTAGCTATATTCGTAAATTATATATAATAAATTAGGTAAATAATGCTACTCATTGAATTATTTTTAATTTGTAAATAACTTATTAATAAATTAATGTATAAGAATTAATACTTATTTATTTATATTTTACTTATTAGTTTTTTGTTAATTTATTGTGTGACTTTACATAGAGTATTTTGTTTTATGATTTGCATTTGCAATTAACTGTGGTATAACTAATTAATTAATTATTTTTTAATATCATATACTATAAGATGTAATATTTTTCTTTATAATGAATTAATAAAATACCTAAATATAGTAAGTAGATTAATAAATTAGGTGCAATTAAGTAAAGGCTACATTAAAATACAGTTATACAATTTTTAACTTATAGGTTCCTACTATATTTTTAATATACTATTGTCTATTCTCCTATTTTATATTTTTATTTCTATTTCATGTAGTTTTCAAGTCTTAATAATATAATTATATATAATTACATAAACATAATTTATATGATTTAATGATTAATAAAAAATAACGTTGAATGTACTTACCTATTATTATTAAAAAAATATGATTCTGATAATTTATATAACAGTTAAAAAATTGAAATATTTAAAGCAAATAATCATTGTATGTGCAGTGTTTGGTGATAAGAATTTTTTCTTATGTAGGTGCTTTTTTACCGTATTTTTATTTTTTTTTAATTTTTATTTGGAAGCTTTATTTACTTAGATTCAATAGTTACACGTCTTATGTAGCGACATTGAAATGTTGGATGAGAATGGAACATAAAACGGTGTAACTGCACAATATAATATTATGAGCATTAATTATAAAAATTTATTGCAACGTCAAAAAGAATGTAGATTAAATTATACACAGAGACTTTTGAAGTACCTACAAACGAAATTATTTGCAATGAACAACTTTAAATACAATTTTTGTCGTGTTACACGTTCGGATTAACGATGACGCAGAAAACTGACTTATATACTGCCTATATATACTGTAGCATGTGATAATTAAAAAAATATTTACACAATGTATTTAAACTATTCCGTACATGTGTAGTCTATACGACAAGTCTGTGCTCTAGTCGTATGTCGCCCATTAAGTTATGTGGTTAAACTTTCTGTATATATATATATATATGCACACGGCACTTGCAGTTTTATTACTTCAAATTAGCGCGGGACACGAGAAACGTCTGTGAGTATAATATAATATATAATAAAGAATTTATAAAAAGCAGAATATTATCGGCACTCTTTTTTTTATTTACATTGTTGTAAAATGAAAAAAATTCTAAACCCTATTTTATAAGTATATACATTCAACATTATATATTATTTACAATTATATTACATGATATTGTTTACGCATTCTTACTGCATTTACGCTTTTATATAGATCGCATGAGTATTTCATCGAAATAGTTTTTAAACGTCCAGGTCTACACAATATATATATATATATATATATATATATATATATATATATAGGCCTACAGATATAAACCTGGTAATCCATTTAACGTAAGATACTCATTATTTCATTAATTTTTTACGTAATTTTAAGTCATTAAAAAAGAACATTGTTTGCTATTTTTAAATGAAAAGTTACATTTTTAATTCCTTATTTCAAAGCAAAATATATTATACTATATTAATTAATATATTTTGACCTTTTCTACTATGTATGATTTAACTCATTCCTTATATTCGAAATGTATCACTCATATTATAGAGTGCACACTGTATCTATTCCCAGTATGTAATTAATTGTTAATACGTACTTTTCATACTGTTTAAATTCAAATATATTAATAGGCCTACATAATATAATATTATACACAACATACTAAATTATATTACAGTGCATATATTATAACCTATGATATCTAAATATGGTATTTTCTAAAAGTTACTCAAGTACACGACTTCGCGTAGAATACGCGGTTTAACAAACAAAAAAGTTGCAATCATTACAATCAAACGATGTATATTATTAGCTTATATAATAATATATCATTTTATTGTTTCTTTTATCTTTTATCACATCCATTGGATTGTTATTTGTTAATGTATATTTACTTGTAACTATGAAGCTGTAATAATTTTATTGGTAGCTTTAAAAATTAAAAAAATAAATAAATAAATAATAATATATCATATATAACGAATCACCGTTAAACAACGTTGTGCGGTCGTTGCGTCTAAAAATGGCTGCGCGTAAGGCGAAACATATATTATTCCGAATCTACTTATCATATATAATATAGTATAGAATATACTCGGGCTGTACCAGCTATATATATTATATACTTAGTATACGCGCACGGGGTCTTCCACTTGACCAAGGCGCCGTCGACTGGACAGATATTTCCAACTAATATTGTTGATGTGTATAATATATTATAATGTACCTATATTATTTACTTTTTCGGTTATTCACGTCGCATACGACATTCCGATTTGTTAAACCAATAACCGTCGTCCGTGTGGTATATTCGAATCTATAAAGAACCGTTCCCATTAGTCGCCACTCGTTGGTCCTCGCCGATAAATTCAGTTTACGGACGTTTTGTCCCTGCAGGTCTAAATGTTGATTACATAGAACGCGTTTGGTCCACCAATTTTTCAAACCATTATATTTATTAGGTTATTTCTTCAGTATAATATTTGAATAGCAATATGTAAGGTTTAGAAATTAGATCAATATTAGTTGTAATTTCTCGATCAAATTAATGGTAATTATTCGTTATTCTACGAAATTGATTAAACTTAATATACGTATATATATATATATATATAAACATATACATACAATAAATAAGTATTATTTTATTTTATTTAAACTTTGTCATATACAATTAATTTTAATAATTTGGAAATAGCAAGAAACATAAAGAGGAGGGGGAATATAAAATCAAAAAGCCTGTATAGCTAAAAAAATATAATATATTAAGTATGATATTTTTTTGTTAGTTTGAGAGGATATTTTTGGTGTTAAAAGAAATATTGGAGGAATTGAAAATAGATAATAGGTGGTCACGTTTAAATTTAAAATTGGATGTTATTATATGGCTTGATAAAAATATGGATATAGTAAAATGGCATTGATATTAATGAAGGTGGAGATATGGTAGGGTCGCTAGGTATTGCTAGAGGGCGAGAAGAGAATATATAAGTGTTATTACTCTCAATTATTTGTAACTGTCGTTTTCATAAAATAGAAAAGAATTTAAATTAAATAATTAGAAAAATAATTTCTTAACTAGATGAAGAAATAATGAACCAATATTGAAATGATAAAAATACTAAAGTAATAAACATCCTTATGGCTAATGACTCCGTGCAGAAACCAAATATCTTATATCTTAATATTTGCTTAGGACGTTATCTTTTATGTATGTACAGAGCATATTTTGTAAATTCAATTTTATAACGAGGACGAACAGTCCGTTTATCGGTGCGCATTTATTTAGTGCCCGAGTTCCTTTTTATTCGTAAAACACAAAATATCTCTTTGCATGCATAAAGTCAAATACGCCTTATATATAATGCCTATACATATGCGAGCACAACTTGGCCTTAAATTTTGGGCGTGCTAAAATAATACAAAGTTTACGAATAAATCAATTAAATAAAAGATTAATATAACAAGTATATTACACTGTAATATGTAATATGTATTATGTTATATATATATATATATATATATATATATATATATATATATATATATATATATATATATATATATATATATATATATATATATTATACTGAATATATTCAGTTTTTAATTGATATTTAAGTATTTTTCAAAATTTAACAGTGATAAGATAGAAAATATCCATATCTAATTGTTTATTCGTTGCATCAAACGAATAATTAATACACTATAATAGTTAGTGTAACATATAATTAATCAAATTATTTAGGGGGTGCTAAGCAGCTCCTGATTTTCACCTATGCATGAAACATGTAACCTGCAAGACGCAATAAATAATAATATATTCTTGTACAATACACGCCGCTGCAGTGCGCATGAACATGTACCTTTATTTATCGTATACAACGAAAATGTGATATAATAATATATTATACATCTAGCGCATCGCTGTTGAATAAAAATTATTATTCCTTCTTTACAAGTATGCGCGTGCGTAATATACGCGTCTTCGTCCGATTCGAACGTACGCGTATAGATTTCCCCCCCGTGACGGGACGAACCGGTTCACCGTGCGGGATCGCGGTTAAAATGTGATTTAACGTTGTTTTCGTACATTGTTATGTGTGTGTGTGAACAATCATTCTTCGATTTATCTACCCCGCGTGGAATGTTATTGTTTGTGCGTGGTGTGTCTCTGTGTGTGTGCTTGCGTGTTTGATGGTGCGTCATTAATAATTGGCGCACTTTTTGTCTTTTGATATTATATTTTATTGTTATGCCTACGAGTCCTACATGCGCCTAACCTAGAGTAGATGTACGCATAACATTACATTTTCTGTCGTACAATACGCATCTAAACGGACAGAGATTTTAGTCGTAAATAAAAAAATACGTCTCCGTGGTTCCTGCCCCTCGCTTCACTGTCTGCCGGTATGCTCCGAAGAAAAACATGAAAATCTCTTCGGGCAGAGGGTGTGTGATGAAGTAGCACATAATATCTTATACGTATATAACCACTGGCGGTTTAATAATAACAATAAATAGTAATGGTCGCCTCGGGAGAGGAGATGCGCGTTCGGAAAACAAAAAATAATAATAAAATCGGAAAAAAAAACGTATATATATAAGTGTAGGTACCTTCGACTGCGTAGGTATAATATATATTATTATTATATGTTTATATCAGATCGACGACGATTGCGTTGTTTGATCAGAATATGTATACGTGTGTGTGTGTGTGTGTATATGAGTGTGTATATAAATATACGGTGCTAGAGTGAGAGACCTAGTACGAGTGAGGACGGGTGGGGCCGTGGCCAGAGAGAGGGGTTGGCGGTTAAAGACGCGGGGGTGTAGAGGGGGGCGGGGTCACGAGCCGACGACATTCCTACGCTGCTTTGGAGGGAGCGATCCGGCCCTGGAATGCGGTCGACCTTTTTCCCGCCCGTCTACACACGTACACGCACACACACACACACACACACACACTTATACTCGCGCCGGATCCCCAGAGACCAGGTGCGTGACCAGGTGCCGACTATACAATACCTATGCACACACAAACACGCGGGCACGCGTAAACACACGCACTCAAATACAAATACGTGTGAGTGTGCGTGTATTCGTGTGCACCGTAAACGCGATATACGACGAACGCGAAAGCCGTGCGTGTAAGTGTGTGTGAGTATAATATAATATTATTATATGAAAAAATTGTTTCGCAGCACAGAAAAAATTCGCCGCATCGCGTGTTGATGACGTAAACTGAAATCGATTCGGCGGCGGGCGCAGTGCGTATATGCGCACAGGTGTATTTTAAGGGCACGACAGTATAATAACATTACAATATTACAACATTATGCACTTGAATTATACTATATATTATAAAAAGGTTAATACGTCCGTGGTCCATCGAGAAAAGGGTCGTCGCCATCGTAGTAGTATGTTATAATATAGCTGGTACTACCTGTAGATTGTCCTCTCCCCGCAGCACAATATTATACACTCGACACCACCTATAATAACCATGTGTATAAATCTGCAACATTTTGACAATCAATCTCCCGACGTTAACGATAATAATACTATGCCTGTCTCTTTCTGCCCCAAAGCAAATTCAAAAAAACACAAATAATTACTTAACTGAAACACAATCCTCCAGGTCCCAAAACACGAAAAACGTTTTTATTTCAACTGAAAATCGTTTTACTATTTTACCAGGTTGTTAAGATGCACTGGATACCAATCTTATATATTTTAAATAGGTATATTATATCAATATTAACTTTATTTCGACCAAGAAAATAAATATAATATTATTTTGGTAAAATTTCTGTAATGCTTTCTGATTTACCCAACTATATGATTATTACAGTCGTTAATTTGGTCACCATCTAATTGGGCATATAGTTATCTTAAAATTCGAAAAAAGGTACAAATGAATTTGACTTACTAGAAATATTTATACAGACATACAGTTTGCTCTTGTCAAATATGACAGACACTAACTACATGTAAATTGGTTAAAAAAATATAACATTTCAGTTGTATAGATTCGCTTTATGCGTCATTAAAACGAAAGTATTTTGTAATATTATAAGTGTGACTTATGAATCTCTTATTTAGTTATTTCCTGATAAATTCATATAAGCATTAAACTATTCTTTGTAAAACCAATGCAAACATTCTCCGTATTTGTAATAACATTTTTTTACACACCAATCGTGGATGCCGTAAAAAAAAATGCAAACTACACACAAAAAAATGTTAAAAGACATACATTTTGTGAAAAAAATGTGAACTAATGCAATAGAAATGTAGAATATTTAAAAATTCAGAATTCTTGCTATATCTAGTTTATAAACCAAGAAATATTTAAACCTACCTAACTAGTAACAACCTTAAAACTATACATATATATATATATATATATATATATATATATAGACATAATATGTAATAATGTCTATTATAATTTTTACAATTAAGTCTTATTTTGTGTATAGAAAATTGAGCAATAATTAAAAAATATTATTTTAAAGCATGTGATAAAAAATGTTCTTAAAGAGCGATATTCAAACTCAGGAAAATACTTCAAAATAGTGCTGAGTTTTCTACGGCCACGTGAAAGAACGAATACACCAGCGCATCAGGTTGTAAGGTCCATATTTGTTGATTCTATCAATATATAAATGAAGAGTAGCTTGTATATATATATATAGGTATAAGAAACAATATTTGGTATATGTATCAAGTCCGCAACATAGGTATAATGTAATTGTATACTATATTATATATATATATGTTTATGTGCCGTTATAAGTCATTAATCAGTTTTAATAATGTAGGAATGTATAGTATACTATAGTATGTGTATATATAGTATAAACTTATAAGTATATTATTATATCTTGAAAAATCTGACTACGTTTTAGACTAATAATACCAAATATTCGAATGCCTAATATCGTTAACACTTGCACCGATAATTTTTTTTATTTCGTAATAAAAATTTAATTATTACCTAATAGGTATCGGTACAGCGTATAATATGTATTACGGGCGACAGAGCAAATTGTATTATTTTTTTAATAATCTGCTTCCATGATACAAAATTCGGTCAATATTATTCTGGTACGACGATGTAATCACATGCTGCATCAGTGACGACGATTCAGCGTCGGCTATTATTTTTTATTTTTCATTTATTGTTAATCGCGCGCACGCACCAGAGTTATAATTCGTATCGTGTGTCGAATTCTGTGGACGTTAATGTTAAGTAAACAATTTTTTTTCAACTCACTGTTTTTTAAAGACAGCAGTATGTCCCATGACACGATCTTATGTGTACAATATACATAAATATAAATATGGTATGCCTATGCGAACGAGCAAGAGAAAAAACCACAGTATACATTATACGGTTCTCAGTAAATTATTTTACATTTTTTATTTTCTTGTCAACGGCGACGAAAACGGTTTTGCAGTCTTTCACATTATGTTATATAACATATATAATAATATATAGTAAATAATTTCACTGTATATAGTAAGAAAAATTTTGCCGTAACGGGTGGCCTTGAAAAATCGATGCTATCCAACAGGGGACCATTATAACAACGTTAAATTCGAAAAGATATTAATGGATCCGAAAAGTATATAATATCAATAGGATGCTAATTGTGGTATAGCCAAAAGGCTCATAATAATGTTATGTTCGCATACGTTATAATATTATTATACCGCAATGTATCCACCAATAAATAAAAACCAACAAACCGTACAGCATGTGGCTAATTAGCTATTCTGGAAGAGCAAAAGGGGATTTGTGAGACTACCGTATTACGCGTTGACAACAATGCGTTGTTTTCCTTTTTTATTCATATCATAATATATATATCACACATAACATGTTATATCCATCTTAAGTGTACATAAAAACATGTAGAAGTGTGAGCGTGTGTATGTTCTATATGTATAGTGTATAATATGGCAGCTGATTATGACTATACTATATAGACCTGTCACCGCCACACTCGTCAAGTTTTACATTATCAATGATTCTGTATTTGTATATTTACGCTTTCGAGCTGATAAACCTACTTTAATCAAACGAGGATTCGTCGTAAACAACAAAAGATACTATCTGAATTACTGTGTTGTCATTTTGTGGTAAATTATGTGATAAATGTTATTTAACATTGTGAAACAGATTTTACATTAATGTACTTGTATATAATATATTATATTAGATTGTTATGTATCGAGTATTTAAGTGCATATATTATAGCTACATTTTTCGTGGATACAATGGAGTGTACATGCAGGGCAGCTTTAATAGGCGGTGATGGAGGCGGTAACACGTACATAATTGCGTGCATCATCCAGCGCGCGATAAGGAGAGACGCGGACCATAAATCTCCATCAGATCGAGTTACTGCCAAAACAGGTATTCGTGTTGAATAGTTATTTTTCCGTCGTCGTACTACGCGAAGCATCCGTCGAGAAACAACCTCCAAGAGGCGCGACGACGGTCGTTAAATTTCAGGATTTGGGTGTCTCCAACGCGTTTCTTATATTACAACAACTATAAAACGAAACACATTTATTACCGGTGGAATTTTCTTATGTTTCCAACTACAGGCTTTCAAAAATATATTGTACAAGTGTAGAACGTATAAGCAATAGGTAAGTACCACAATACGTGGCGCGGACAGGGTGTCCACGCGGGCCACGCAGCGCAAGAGCGTCGGTCCGCACAAGTACAACAATAATAATATTATACAGGTACATGACAATATTATTATATTATTAACGTGTTGAATTCGCAACGTTATATGGTTTAAAGCACGTTATACTTTAAGGTACCTCCGTATATTACACTAACGGTCGGTATCGCTATCTGTTGGATTCCAAACCCCTTATACACCGTCATGGAGAAATATAAAATAATATAAATTATCCCATACTCACGAGAGTAGTTTCAAACCCTTGAGCTCGTTTTCCGTATATTATAATATTATTATAGAAAATATCTGTTAATAACACCACATGCGTGCAAATACACATTTTTATATTCTTGTACACGCACGTTACATTATATTATACACTTCTTCTATATACACACACGAGCGCGCACGTCAATGGATATTGCATATGTATGCGTATAAAGTGAGAGTTGACACCTTGTTATTGAGATTCCGATGTGTGCTTGATATTATATATTTATAAATATGTATGTATGGAAACGAGTTTATCTCATATGGATTTTGACATTTTGTTCGCAAACAGGCCTACCGGGAAACTAGTTCGGACCAACGACGTTTAAAAAACGCTATAAAGACATTAATAATGTATTAATATTTTAGGTACCTACAGTAAAAGCGTTATTATGTTATTATGTCTTTCCGAACAACAACATATATAACACATTATGTATCCGACGACACGAAACCTTTTGCAGGAATTCGCGGAAACATAGGAAAACGGACGTTTATTATTATTATTCTATTGACATCGACCCTATGCAGTTTCCTATATTATGGCGCAGATACCGAAAAAAATAATAATAATAATAATAATAATAATACCATTATAATACGTCAACAGCGTCGTGTGTGTTTATTATGTACCCCTGTCTCGTCGTTTTCGTTGTGTGCCCACCCCACGACCCGCACGCATTAATGCACCATACACGTATCATACGCACGCTTGAGTGTCGGGCAGGTTCAAAAGATTGTTTTCGAAAAACAGACTTACGGCAGCGGTACAGTCTCGACGTGCGGTGTGTCTACGGTGAGGGGTGTGACGGTAACGCAATACGCGTCCATTTTCCCGAGGACGTGTAGATGCCTGCCTACACAATGTCAATAACGATATTAATGCAGAAGCCGTGCGGCGGACAGACGTAGTTATTCCGTCAATGAAATGCATCCCGCGTGTTTACCAAAAACAACACAACGCGTGTATATAATATTTTAATATCTTCGTAATGAATACACGACGTGATAAAAGGTATTCTTATGTGTGTATGCCCACCGTATATACGGAGTGTATCGATTTTTGAGCGTCGAAATCGGAAGGGTCCACTCGCGCCAGCCCCAAGTCAAATATATATTTTTATATTCTTACCTTCATGTGGGTCCTCTAGTGACGGAGATGATTGCGTCGTCGACCTCGGTCGTCGTTATCGTCGTCCTGCATCATCGCCGCAATCGGCGGTTATCGAGTCATACGAAACGATGACGTGCAGACGGGTATAAGAAGGTGCGCACCACAGTGTTTGTCGGTAAATGGTTATCTCGCGCACTTCTCTGAGCGGAAAACGAAATATTACAAACAAAAATAAAAACCGAAACACGCGACACTGGAGTTCTCGTACGCACGCGTGTTTAATATTCTGTCGGGCGCAAAGCGGATCGGGAAAACATCGTCACTGAAGGGTGGCGAACAGCGGCGGTACAACAGGGATCTAAGGGAAATGGGCGCGAAACAGCAAAATATGGCGACGGTGGAGCGGAACGACACGGATGACTGGAACAAACACGCGGAACTTAAGTTTATACGACCACGGCGAGCGGTCGTCTGACGCGCGCACCGAACTGGACGGACGAGCTCTGCGTTGCCCGATGACGAGGTGATGGCGGCGGTGGTTACCAAGGTAGTGGTGGTGGTTGTGGTTGTGGAGTAGGAGGCCGACGACTACAACTGCTACGGCCGGTACCAAACAAAACCGAAACCGAACGACTACAATAATACGCGACGACGACTATGCGTATTATACCCGCACGACTGACCGACGGCCCCGTCAGTGGCGGTTATGTCGCTGCTACATCAGAGGTTCTCAGAAAAGATTTGACTGTTGAACAATTTGCCCGGAATACCGTCTCCTCCGGTCTGACTGTCATCACTGTGTGTCATTGATTCCTATATCGTGTATTTATAATCATAAAATATAATAAATATACTATTATAGTATTTATTTATGCCTATTACAATATTATAATTTTAGTTTTAATATGCATGATGATTCTCTAAGCAAGCATGCTCACCCTCATTTATTTAAATTCTGGTTTTTGAATTTTTGAGTTTAGCTTAAAAACCATATTTTAAAATACTATATGGGATTTATGCCATTTAAGCATTGTTCTTTTTTTGTTTAAATAAGTACTGTTAATTGTTAAGCAGAATGCAAATTATTATTTTTTAAATGTTGATATATTAGGTAAATAAATCGAAATTCGAACAAATAGTTAATGAATAATTACATTTTATGTAGGTACCTACTAGGGATAATAACTCCATGTTAATCGGTTTTAAAGATATAGGGACAATGATGATTTCTGAACTATAGTAATTAATATGAATATAATAT
The DNA here is from genome assembly GCA_014851325.1 of Pentalonia nigronervosa. Taxonomy (NCBI): domain Eukaryota; kingdom Metazoa; phylum Arthropoda; class Insecta; order Hemiptera; family Aphididae; genus Pentalonia; species Pentalonia nigronervosa. The sequence goes on along the minus strand of JACXSJ010001805.1, from coordinate 37,175 downwards.
AAGATTTATGTTTTTAAAAATTATCTAACTTTTATATCTATTTTCTACTCAAAAATCTATCATTTATCTAAAAAAGAGTTGTGCTTAACAATTTACAGTAAAAATAGTAGTTTTGTTTTGAGAAAAAAAATGTTGTATATAAATTGACACTGCTTAAATAGTTAAATAGTATAAGATATCCAAGGTTATCTGAAAGAATGGTCTTTAAATATATATAAATGAAAATTGCAAAAATCGGAATAGGTTTCATTGGAGATAACCAATAACTAGACACTTAAACACTACTTTAAACTTTTTACGTGTTGGTTTACAAAAAAAAAACATTGGACAAGTACCGGAGCGTCGTTCGTAATCCATCGCAGTTGGGTTGCTAACGCAAGAATCGATTTTCTGATGGAACAGGTAGGTTTGAGGCGCACAGCCCTAGCTGGTTGAAAGTTATTGACTATTGTATATTAGAAGTTGTGAACTGTGATGGTCTTTATACGCAGCAAAAAGTCAAGTTCATGGACGTATAATCTTGCTATAAAAACGGTTTACGTTGTATTTGTACCGGAACTCAACTTGTATGTATTTTTAAATATTTGTTAAAAATTTACAAGGAACACGCCTAGCCCGACTCGTTTGGGTAAACCTTTTTTCACGCTACTAACTTGATCGCAGTAAATGGTGCACTGACCTTTTAAATATATATAAACATAAAATATTTATATATTACATATATAGTGCGGACGTTCAACGTGCTAGTGAAAATGGTTATCTATTGATATTTTTATTTTTGACTCAACTGGTCCATACTGGTTCACGCCTAGTTATTTGCGGGCCAAAGATAATATAATTATTATAATATATCTGCCGATTACCATGCGAATACGTTTTTTACTCACGCGAGTTATGACTGCTGGAGGTATTTGTGTCGCGTATAATCGCGTACGTGAATTTTATAACGCATTGAATAACTACAAACACGAATTACGAAGATATAATAGTGTAAGTCAAGGATAAGTGAATAATTTATACGTGTTCGCGTAGTGTATATATGTATAATATACTATATAGTATATATATAGTATACTATTATACAGAATATTATGAATGTGTATATTATATAATGTTATATAGGAGAGGAATTCTGCAGATAATAATATTGCTACTATAACGCGCTATTTATATTATTATAAATATTTAATAATATACGTCTAAATGTATATTGTTTGTATACAATATATTATAGGTTTTTTATTTATTTTTATGTAATCGACTTTATCTATAAACGACTTGTAAGTTATAACTCAGAATAATACAGATAAATGAGAAAGCTACATGACAAAAATCATTGGCATGTAATAATTTCTAAATAATAAGTATGTATTCCTTGTAACATTACGAATAAGAATGTGATGGTTTTAGCTGATACAATAATGTTTTTTTATGTAATTCGTGATGGAACGAGTTTTCAAAAATGTCTATTATCTACAGTATTATCTATATCGGTTATAGTTGATAATTTTAAGAGGGTATTTTTAAGTATTCTCAGTATCTAAACTATAATAATATATACATGTATAAGTAAATAATATTTTATGTTATATAGTTCCCTTCAATTTATTATATATATATATTCATAATAAATTGAAAGGAACTAAAAGTTATGAGAATCCTTGCAATAAATTATCAAGTTTTTTGACATACAAGCAAAACTGTTGTTATCTAAGTACCAACACTGTCGTGCTATGAAGTCACTATGCGGTAAATCCAATTTTTTATTTTATTTTTTTTATAACAGAACGTGCTGTAGCCCAAAGTACAGAATAATATATATATATATACGTAAGAAATATAACTCTAAAATAAATATTGTTTACATATAGTATTAACAAAAAGAAGAAAACGGGTACCTCATTGACAAAAACAATACACATCATCCTGAATATCAGTCAATTACGGGAATAATTATTGGTGGTGCAAAATGGTATGAAAAATGGATAAAGTGATAAAGAAATCTTGAAATTCAACTGACTGTCAAATTTAAGTCAATTTATTTTTGTCAAAATTAAGGTTTTAGTGTCTATAGAAAGATAAACTTATTTTAAATCGAATTTTCTAATGAAAAATTTCATAAATTCTAATTTTAAGCAATTAAAATTAAATTTAAAGTATGAAAAAATAAGGTAAATATAAAAATGTTCTAAAAATAGAAGCAAATAAGCAGTAAATCCAATTTAAAGAGAAAAATACGGAAGTGACCCAATATTGTATGGAGTTGATTTTTTTACTCACATCCTATACTATAAATTGCAGACTAAATCATTAAGAAGTATATCTAATTCCAATATAATCTATAAATCCTTATATAACATAACTGGGTAAAAAATTATATTCTCCTCCCCCCACAACATGACCGTTTTTCAATATTTATTATACCTTAGATATAATTTATAATAGCTATAAAATAATAACCATAAATTATATTTTTAATAACCAAATAGATAGTGCCTGTTAAAAAATCACTGATGATGAAATTAAATAGTATTCTTTGTATTTTTTTTTTTTTTTGTGGCTATACGTCTACATTTATTTAAAATGAAAAGGAATAGAGCTCAAAACTTAGTTAATACAGCTACAACAATAGCTGGTGTTACTATAGGTCAACTAAAAATGTAAGTTTAAAATTTAAAGCTCAGGAATTATTAATACATAATATTAAATAGGTATTTAGGAACTTAGCCAATTAATTTATAATGTATAGGTATCTATAACATATAATATCATCTTAAGAGTATAATAATATATTAAATATTTTAGGTAGGATAGACAAAAATAATTTTATTTTATTAAATAAATAAATATGTATAAATTGAATTGCTTTTTATGTTTTTATAAGAATTTTAAATAGTTTAGTAAAAACAATTAAAATAACATCACTTTCATAATCATAAATCAGAGCAGTTCACAAATGAGCTAATTTAAGGTCAAAAACATTTTATGTGATTACCTGTTAGTGGCTCAGCAGTTCAGTATGGCAGAATGATTACTATAGCAGTATCTAATTTGCTACCAGAAGCACACCCCTGAAGTTCAAGATTGAAGTATTTTTACTGCTCATTTCAATAGGTACCTATCAACCTCATATGGCGATACTACAACGAAAAAAAATAGATACCTATATTTATTATAAATTGACCAATTATCAAATTAAAAGTATAAAAATAAAGTGTTCTCTCTTTAATTTTTGATTTTTTAACCATATAGAGAACTATGAGAAATTTTAAATTTTCATATTTTACTTATTTATATCTTACTTTAAAATTAAAACATAAAAATATCACAGCGAGAAAACACAAATAATATTCTTAACATTATATTTGATAATAGGTAAATTTACCACTGTAATATTAAAACACAAAATTGATTTTACTGAACGCAAATTTATTGTATATGTATATTTAAAAAAAAAATTGTGATTTAATCCTATATACTAAATTTAATTTTCAGTATACAAAAGCAAATATTATTTTTTTTTATTTTACCTACAACTTGCAGAGATGAGCAGTAAATTAAAAATACATGCATTTCAAAAATAATTGATTATTGAATGTATCTTGAATTTAATATTTATTAAGAAGTGTTTTTCGATATATTGTGTATTTATTGTAAGTATTTAAATACAATTTCTTCTTAATAAATTTAATATTAAATATATTTTTTAATGACAAAATAATCTAAATAAATTAATAAACTCTAAATAATTGTCATTTTCGCCCAACCTATAATCATTTATCAAGACATTTTTTTCGTTCTTATACCAGTTTGTGATCCTCATAGCCTTCAATTAATGTAGGTACCTATTTTATATTCAGTATTTATTTACAGTTTTAAAAGTATTTGGCCTATCCCTACTTACAACGTAATATCAATTTCAAGTACAGTATAAATACTTAATACCTACAAAGTTATGAAGGTTTATAATAAGCTATACTAAAACTATTGTTGGCTGTTACTAATTCAAGGTTAAGTCAATACTCAATTACTGGCCTTTTACGTGTTTTCTTAAATCCCTTAAAACTGTATGCCTACAATACTCTCAAAATTCTTAATATTTTAAACCTAAATAATGCATACAGATATCATTTGTTCAATGTTTATGTATCGGTTTATTGTTGGCTTCTTTGAAAAATGTTTATAATAAATAAATACATTCATCGATTCATAAAATATTTTTTAAAACTCTTTCTTGGAATATATCTTAACACTATTAATAATTATGATACTTTATTGAGTTTCTATTTTCTAGACAATTTATTATTTATTACTTAATTGTATATGTATAATATTATATGAAACACAATGAACGCAATGCAGTGTATTAATACAACGAATAACGTGTAGGAGCCAAATTAAGTAAATAATATTATAATATAAATACTAATAAAGCAAAGACGCATGATACATGAATGAATCATAATTCATACGTCATAATTTAAAACTATTATCCACTATTTTGTTTATTTCGTTAATTTCCATTTGAAATTTTTTCGTAAAATAAATAAGTAGATACAAATAGGTAACCTACTGCTATCTGTATAGGCACGTCTTATTATTTATAGTATACATAGATACAGTGCATAGTGTCATGTATCTACCTACGACCTCTATTATTATTCAGTGCACATCAATCTGAGTACGAATTGGATACATTGTCCAAATGGTTATCGATAAAATCACCAACGCTAACACCGAGGCAAAAAGTTAATTAACAATCGAATAACAAAACACCAAGGTGGACTTTTTACGGTTTCATTATACTTCTTGTTCAAAATCAAATATAGGATACCGTGTCAATAAAATATAATTGAGCAGCGTGTTTGCTGTCCATTGTTTTAAATTGTTGTGCAACTGTACACGTGAAACCCACCCGATTGTTAAATGGAATCGATAACGTTGCAGGCATCATGTTTTCGTCTGTATGCGTTTCGGCGTTGAGAGATCCATAGCTCCAGCAATGCAGAGTCTTCGTTCTTTTATCCTGGACTAACAACGCTCTTTCAACATTTATTTAACATTTATATTATAGGCATAATATAACTCGCTTATATGTAAATCGATATAATATCATTATCTTTGTTTGCTATTCCGAGACATTCAATTCTCATTTAATTTTTTGTCGTATTCTCTCACTCGACGTTCTAAAACCAATAAAAATCTACAACTATCATAAAATTATCCTCCTCCCTTGCAGGTAGCCTGGTTTACATGATTTGAGTTTCATCTCCGATGTACGTTACAGTACTACACAATATGCTGTCACCCCCACCAACATCTGTGACCCACAGTGTGAAAATATACAAGACTTAATTCACCCATTCCTATAATTTCATGTTGTTCCTGACGAGATTTGTTTTTCGACATTTCAAACCGATAATGCCATTAAGTGCTTACAATAATAATATTATATATAATATGAAAATTCCTCTGTAAAATGTTGTTAAAAAAAGCCGTAGAGCGCCAAAAGTAGGCAATCTAATTTACATTAATGTTCCTTAAAAAGTCATACTTATAAAATTATTTTTAAACTAATCTAACGACTATACTACGAAATCGGTAAGTACCCACTTTCAGTGAAATTTGCGGGCAGCTAGTTAGTCTAACACATAAAATGCTTAATAAAAATATAATAATATCAATATATCATAAATAGGTAAGTATCTATATTACCAATATATACATATATTGTTGCTTTAATAGAATATAAATGTTTTTAAGTATACGGTATATTATGTTTATATAAAATTATAATATATTTGTATTATTAATACTAATGTTTACTTTGTTTGAACTTATGGTAATATGGCGCCATTATATTATGGTCTATATGATTAATAAAACAATGGTTTATAGAAAAAGTCGTCTAACAGATGAATTCGCAAAAACCATGTTAATGTTTTAATCATTTAAGAGTGACCGGAAAATGAGACTATTGTAAAATGTTAGTAAGTTATATGTATGCTGTTCAAAGTACAACCAACTTCATCACGAAACGTTCTGTATTATATAGTCAATAGTCTGCGCTATTTTAATATTATCACAACGACTTATTGACAATCCATTCCAAGGACCTATTGTATAACTTTGTTTGTGGCCTTGATAGTTTATGAGAATGAATACAAAATATAACACAGTACATTGCTAAATAGTAAACACACGATGGCTTAATTTTAAACAGATTTGTTTCAAACTCCCGCATATAAGTAAGAAAAGATTTTTTTAAACATACCAATACATTCAAAGTTAAAAACCTAAAATACCTTTGTTGTTGAAATCTTTTACCAAGTAAATAATAATAAAAAAATAAAGAAATCCAGCCATTGTACAATAGACAGACGTCTGTGGTAATTAATTCGATGATAATCATTTCTCCGTCAGAATAATAATATTCGTAATGTCACATTATTATGTGTGATTGTTTTGTGTGCTGAGTGATGAAATAACGATGAAATAACTCAAATATCTGCACATTAGAATTTTTGAACGTTCCCGAAAGGCCTGCCATAAGGTACCTACGTATGTAACAATCGTTCGCATGGTACCTATATTACATATTATTTTGAAGACGAGCGGTATCTATATCTAATTTGTTTTTAATATTTTGATATATTTTATTTATTTAGGTATAACACATTGCTATTTTGCGAAACAATTTGAATCGTAAATTTTTTATTCTATTTATTTATAATCACACAAATAAAAAATATATATTGCGCAATAATAATAATCATAATAAGATATATCTCAATGTGTTTTTGACGTTTTTGCTACCGATAACACCAATAGTCCAATACAATGTTCACCAATAAGTAATGTGTGTTGATTCGTAAAATTTTGTTAACGTCAGTTGTGTAATTGTTGGGGTCAAGAAAGGCACTTTCTCGAAATGTTTGCAAAGATATAATTCCCTCCCCCCCCTGATATGCCAACAATAGAAATCTTTAAGGTTAGACATATTTAACATACAATTATTATACAATAAAAATATTTTTTCCTCAAATTATTGCATAAAGTTAATTAATTTCATGTTTCTCCCGTTGTATGATAATATGTTGACGTATGACAACGTCAATAACGTTATCGTATTATCTGAGTAACAAAAATAACCTAATAATATTATTTTACGAATTATGATTAGAGAATTATCATCACATGATTTTTTTTTATGAAAGTTTTACAACCTTATTAAATGAACTGAATATTTTTAACGATACTGCCGATATAGGTACTTACGGTTTGTTTCCAAGCCATAAAATTAATTTAAGAACTTGTATAAAAATGAACAATAATTAGGTTATGGTTTCGATTTTGGTGAATATATTATTTTGCCTTCCCTAATTATTTACCCAGTTACGTCACCACTATAACCACCAATATATCGTTATATAAATTTATGCATTATGTGGTCTTAGGTGTAAAGAAAACAGAACATACCTATTTCATATTTTTACTACTAGGCTATATGTATTACCTTAGATTGCTCGGATTCTTACAAACTTCAATCACCTATTTTACATCTTTTATTTAGGGGATGCATTTTCAAAAATTCTTTCTAAGTGGAGGCTTATACGTCATAAACCAGGGGCGAGGCTACACTTGGGCCAAGGGGGCAAGTATTAGGGGCAATATTTTAATTTGCCTCACCTAAGCCCACCTGTAATTTGACAAATCGAAATTAAAATAAATGTTTATTTAATATTATGTCATACCGATAATTGTTTTAGTATTTAATAAGTAAAACATATATCAATTGATGCTAAATAGCATTAACTGCCATTAAAGCCATCTAAATCCGTTCTATCTTAAACCGTGTTTATAAATATTGTTTTTACCGGTATACTTGTAAATAATTAAAATATGATAATATTGGATCTAGATAAAATTGTAGATAAATTTAGTTCAATTCATAATAATAGAAGAATTGTATTATCATAATGTATACATTTTTTAGTTTTTTTCCAAAAATAAATATATAGGAATTATTAAATACCATTAAATGTTAATATCTATATTTTTGAGTTATTTAATTTACAAGAGTATGTATTATTTACATCTTAAAGCCATATAAGTAAACATTAATAATTATATGTAATATTCTAAGTATATCTTCCTAAAAAATTTGTGAGGTTTAGTTTTTAATAATCTACTATAATTTATATTTTTTATGCTCGTTGTATACTTAAATGAATAAGCTTGTACATGGAAATATATTTATCAAAATTAGGGAAAGGAAAAACGTCGATAACGATAATATTAAATCATTGTGACCTCCAGTAATCATTGAAAAACATTATTGCTTCCCCCCCCCCCTAAAAAAGTCTGACGCTGCTACTGGTTTTTCGAAATATACATCTATATAAATACAAAATACAAATATACAATAATATGCGTCAAAAAATAAAATATGGATTCAGTAAAATAAACAATAATGCCTATCGACTATATAATATGTTTATAGATTAATAAATGCACATATTATATTGTTATTTTACACTAATGAATTTATTTGGTTCTGAACAGTAACTCTCTGATTAATGATTATAGAATTTATCAAATTGAAATGTGTCGATTCATGTTGGTTTTTTTTTTTTGTATTTTAATAATGTGTGTATTACATATTTTTAGTTGTATGATATGATATTTTCAGATGATTTTTGCATTTTAAGTGATTTTTTGTTTTCAGTTGGTAATAATTTTTTTATTGAATAATTTGCAAACCATTTTTTACGCATAAACAGATCGTCGGCTTGCGGCTCTAATATTTTAATATACAAGTGTTTACAAATTTTTATTTCGGTAGATAATAATAACGATTAAACAAACCACACAGATTACAATATTATAATTTATACGTGTCACGTTCTATCAAATAAAAATGTTAAAATACGATAATTTAATTATAATGATTTCAATATCACTGATACGTAACGTGTAGCATAATAAAGATATAATAATAAAATAATATAATATAATATAGTCTATAGATTTAGCCAAAGATGCCTATATTCTTATGTGAACTGTATGAACTAAAAATAATTAAACTGCACAGATACACCATACATTTCCAAAGTATTAAAATTTTAAAATACCTATAGTCTACATTGTCTTATCTAACAAACGTACATATTGAAACCTCCTCTAACGGGCACCTTTGAATAGCGGACACAAGCGTTTCACTGTGTGCTAATATTAATTACTATAATAATTTAATTTAAAATCATGTTTCTATCCATGGACTATTATTATATCCTTAGTAAATTATACCCTGAAAGTTTAATAATTCAGAAAAAAATCATCATAATTAAAAAAAAATATTCTGCTTAACAATTTATAATAAAATAGTGTGGTTCTTATTTAAAACAAAGAAGTTTGTATCACCGCAAGATATTCATTAAATTGTATAAAAAGTCTAAGTATTTTAAATCTACTTTTTTTAATATTTATTTATTAAAATTAGAAAATTTACAATCTATACAAATGAGCACAATAAGTAAATGAGATAAAGATGAATATAATATGATATGAATGACTTGAGAGGGAAATCGTTCAGAAACAATACCTTCTACTTGATGGGTTTTGGGAAATCGTTTTTTTTATATATATATTGATTTAATTATTATTTAAATATAGTATCTCTTAGCTATTTTTGTTTGAGACTTCTTAGTGGGTTGCTGGGAATGGTGATTGATGATATATGGGAAACTAGTGGGTTTGGGTTTGAGTTTAATTTGGAATGAAATTTTTTGTAGTGTCGTATTGCTACTTCGGTAATGGTTGGTATTTGCATGTCATTATGTAGAGAACTGTTGGTCATGTACCATGGGTTCCAATGATTTTTCTAAGACATATGGATTGTAATGATTGTATTGGTCTTATGTTAGAGGGTTTGGCTTGACCCCAGATCTGAATACCATATGACCAGAGGGGAGTTATAATTGTTTTGTATATTAAAATTTTGTTTTTAGACTTGTTAAGGGGGATAGTAATGGACAGAGGAGATGTAGACGAGTGTTGGATTGTTTTCTTTTATTTTTTGTGTGTTGGGTCCAGGTTAGATGTTTGTCTAAATGAATTCCTAAGTATTTAGTTATATTTTGAATTGGTATGAGGATATTATTTAGGGATAGTTGGGGACAATTGTTTTTGTTGAGAGTAAAGTTTACTTGGACTGATTTATTTTTGTTTATTTTAATTTTCCATTTGTTTAATCAATTTGAGATCTGATTTAAGTGATATTGGATATCGTGCGAGGCAATGTTTGGGTTTTTATTTGATACTAGTATAGCTGTATTATCGGCGTATGTTGCTAGAGTTATATGATTTGTTCAGGGAAATCTATTTAAAATTTAAAAACTTTAAAATTCCAAATTTTAGTAAAAAATAAGAATCGTAATTAAAAGAAATACATATGATATAATTATGTGTGTGTGCCACATAATCACATCTGATTATATATGTCCTCCATAAAATTATATTTTATTTATACCTACTCGATAAAATTAAGTACATTTAAATATATAGATAGGTATGATAGGTATATATATATATATATATATATTTTCAAAAACGAGCAACATACCTATATTTTTTCTATATGGTGTGATGTATTTAACGCAAGACACTCATTATTTCTGAAACCATTGACATTTTTGAAAATATTTCTTATACATAATTTTAAGTCGATACCAAACAAAAATTTTATGAAAATATTATATTTTTTACTATTTTTTTATCATTATCATTATTTAAGTTTTGTACTTTTCTGAATGGTAACATATAGATGCATAAAGACAAATCGTGTTTCACCATAAAAAAAAACATACGAATTACATGAACACGTCCAATATTATTACGTCAGTTGATTTCATCGTTTGTTTTTAAATAAACCAACTGTCTAACTCCTCAATTAAAATTTAATTATATCAGTTACTTAAACATTAAACAAACTTTTAGACTACTAGACGTCTAGACTGTAGTGTTCTGTGTTGCAATCATTAGGTTAGAGGAGAAGGGGTAATTAGCAGGGCGGCTCTATAGGCACCCAAACCAAGTATACAATATGAAAACATCTGTGTAATATGTGATTATTTTGTTAAACGTTTGTTTGATTTTCCAAATTTATCAACAGCAATAGAAATAATTAGTTATAGTACCTACAGATAACTGTGCGTTATACATGATCTGTTTAGTGTTAAGTATATAATGCAGACAGATATAGTTTTTTCATATCTTGTTTCATCCAAGAATAGTAAATGATAAAATATTAATTAAAATAATTATGTTTTCAATAACATTATCGCGTATTTATTACATGTCACATATGTTTATTGTGCAAATGACAACTAAAAATAGTTTTAAGTTATATAATACTTAATTAAAATCCAAATCGCAATAAATACGCGTATTTTGCTTACGAGATATTCAATAAATTATCGTGTTTTAAAAGTGGAGCTAAATATATTGGTTAATGGTTTCAATCATGTTTTTCTTTTTTTTTAATTAATTTTATATAATTTTACCTATTTTTAAAGTTTATTATTACCATTTATATATTATTTTTAATTTCTAAAATTTCAAATATGTAGGTTTATCAAAATGTTAAATTATCAACAGACTTGAGATTAATAAAATAGAGACATATGTAATGTGCTATTATTTTACGTAAATATGTAATTACTTTATAAAATTAACTTAAAAAAGGGGGAAAGTATAGGTAACCGCTGTGTTGTACAGTAGTCGACTACACTTCGTCATTGAGTAGGTCACTGTAATTTATATTATGTTGAATTTGAATTCAATGATAACTTAATGCACATTCTTAGCAAAGATATACCAGACACTAGGTATATATATTACATATAAGATATGCCATAGCAAATTTTATGATATATTTATATTACTATTAAAGTCATTTATTTAAGTATTATTGTATTAATAACATGTAACACGACATAAATAAGCTTAAAATAAATCTAAATGTTTTTGAAAATATCATTAGGTACCTATAGTAATAAAATATACCTGCGTAAAAGTTTCAAGTCCCCACAAATTATATTTTTAAATGCAACAAAATAACTAAAATCGTTATTCTTTGTTTAAATATATATTTTTGTCCAAATTTTAAATCTTAAATTCCTAATTTCAAATGTCTATAAAACAATTGTGCTAATTTATTTTTTAGATTTTTAGCTTTTAGCATTAACTACTTATGAAGGAAACTATTGTATTACATTTTCAAGTTTGATACATTGTGTCAAAATTTGAATTTTCATTACTTATAAAAAAAATTGTAACGATATAATCTTCATTATTCTTAAAAACCTTTATTAAAAACTTGTAAGGAAGTTGATTTTACGATGGGTTTTCTTTTTTGTTGAGTCTGTTATGTTTTGTTACATCACGTTTTAAGGCAGTAAAAATGCTTTAATATTTTTCAACAGCATCTTTTCTGACAGGAAAGTGAATCTAGTTGGTACTTAGGAGGTCTTTCCGCTCAAAATCTTAAAAATGGTTAACTTGTCCTGCAGCTTTGATTTGGATAACGAAGTTTTTATAGTTATATTGGAAAATTAATTAATTGCTATGTACGCTTTTAATCTATTTTGATTTTTAAACTACAGTTTGAAGTATGATTGTTTTCGTAACATTCTTAAAAAAATAATAAAGATAATAATGTGTTTTTTTAGAAATATAGGAATTTAAATTCTTTAACCATAAAAACACATATCACCTTTTCATTTTGTATTCCAATTAACGTAGTTGGTAGATACTATTGTATTGTTATATAATAAAATATATAGTATATTAAATCCTTTCAACGTATTCGTCCTTTCGTCTTATTCCTTCGTCAATTATTACTGTTATTAAATGTAGGTGCTGAATTATAATATAATATTTTTGTACATGCTCTTTATTGATTTGTAGATAAATCCCACGAAATTCATCAAACATATTTTTACTGTATACTATGTTATTATTATGTAAAGTTCGATTTTTCTCAGAACATCACACGTGGTTACACATATACCTGGTAATAGTATATTATACTACGGCGTAGTAACTACGCCAACACAATATTATTATGTGATATCTTTTTCAGAATCTACACGTATTTGACATTGTCGATTTACTTCGACTACAGCGATTCACCACTACAGCGTTTCAATTAAATTGCAGTTCGAGGAATAAATTGTCAACGTTACATAATAAGTTTTGGTTAGTTACCCGCTGTGTTCTGCAGTACAGTTACATAAATTATTGTATTTCTAAAATGCCAAAATGTACTCTGAAGTAAAAAATATGTCGTATGTAATTTGTAAACAAAAATATATTATTCCCTGTAATAATTGGCCTATCCAAGATAATAATTTTGACCACTTTGTCGGAAGTTGACAGGCTGATAATGAATTCGACTATACCAATGAAACAGCTGGAAAAATCTACTGAAGCTGCACAGATGTGTCGTCATGACATGCAGAAAATGATGCATGTTCATCGCACGTGAAGTCCGATAAAATAGAGGTCGAATTTGCAACCGTCGTGAGCGATCACGAAACTCGGTTTTGCAGATGCACGCAATAAAGCCACGAAGTCAACCGAAATTATAATCATTAACATTGTAGGCGTGCGCACGGGTTATACACTGAATACCTACTGGAATCTTGGGGAAAAAACCCCTTACCCAAGAACATTAAAGATTCAATGATTATGCTCAAAATATTCCAAATTTTCAACTGTTCTATAAATATTATCATTATTGATGATATTATTTATTAACCAATAATTATGTAATACTCTTTGAACAATATATTCTCGTAGGTACTTCAAATAAGCTTAATATTAAAATTCATGTTTGTACATTTAGATTCTGAGCAGAGAGAGAAATGTATTTATTTAACAATGTTGTTTTTTATTTTTTTTTATATTTTTTGTGTCTGTCGTCGCGTTTTAGGGCAGTAAAAGTGCTCTGATTTTCTTCAACAACATCGTTTTTTATAAGAAAATGAATCTAGTTCGTACTTTGGGGTGCCAAAAGTAAAAAAATCCCAACAGTTTTTAAAAGTACCGGAAAAAACAAAAAAATTAAAGGAAAAACGGAATTTTTTCGCAAAGCAAATTTTTAACAAAATTTATTTTTATTTTTAATGTCACAAAAGAAATAATGATTGTAAATACCTGAAATTTTCACCAAATATTTATGTAAGCATTTTCTATATATTATTAAATTTTCAAAATATTTTGACTTTTTTGAGTTATTTATAAGCATAATAAATTTTCGGGTTTTTTTTTATTTTTTTTAAAAAAATTGCCGATAAAATTTTTTTAGTCGATCAAAAAACATGAAAATTTAATACAATGTTTTTTATAACTTATTGTAACTGGAAATTTAAAAAAAAAGTTAAGTTTAAGTGTCCAATAGTTTTTTATAAGCATCTAAAGTTAAAATTTCGAGAAAATAACGTAAAAATCACTAAATTTTGCAGTTATTTTTAATTATGAAATTCATAAAAATTTTTCTATTCAAATCTAAGATTTTAAAATTCACCATAAGGATCTTTATAAGTTTTTATAAGTTTTTCTACCTTTCTAAAAAAAAAAAAAATTACCGTAAAATCAAAATATTTTTTTATGAGTGTTTGAAATTAGACATTGAATATTCACCCGTTTTCTCCGGGAACGATTTTCTTATTTTGATGCAATTCAAAAAGGAACATAATTAAAGACATTTGAAAATTTCACAAAATGTTTAAATTATCATTTACTATACACTAAAAAAAATTTAAAAATATTTTGACAATTTTTGAGCAAATTGTAGGCCTAAGAAATTTTTGGTTTTTTTCAAATTTTTTTTTAATTATCTATAGAAAAAATATCATTGGGTCAAATTTCTTGAAAAATTAATGCAAGATTTCTCATAAATTGTTAAAATAGTAGATCAAATTTAATAAAAATGCATAGGCACGATTTTTTTTTTATAAGCATTTAAACTTTAATTTTTAATCAAAATTCATCATAGAATATTTGCAAATTGTTTGTAGTTAAAAATGTATAAAATGTTCAGTTTTTATAACTATGGATTGAAAATTTAAAACAAAGTTTGTCGTAAATAGTTATAGTGTAACTAAAACATCATAAAATATATTAAAAAAATAATTTTTTTAGACTTTTAAGTTAAAATTTGAACATCGAAATATCGAACATTTTCAAATTATTTTGAGCTCAAAAATTTATAAAATTCTCATTTTTCTAAATAAGGATAGAAAATTCAAAACAAGATTTTTTGAAATTTGTTCTAAATTCAGTTTTAAAAATATTTAAGATACCAATGCACACTTTTTTTAAGTATTTAAAGTCCAAATTTTGATAAAATTCATCAAAATTTCAAATGTTTGCAAATTATTTTGTAGTTAAAAATGTATAAAATGATCAGTTTTTATAGTTAAGGATAATCATTTTGAGCTTAAATTTAATCGAAATTAGATATTTAAATGAAGAATGGCAATGTTAGTTATTTTGTTGTAATTTAAAAACATTTTTTATGGGTGTTTCAAACTTTTAAAGTATATTATGATTTTTTATACACTTAATTAATTTTTCAAATGCAATGTTTCTGCAAAATTAATTCCACTTACTGTATTATTAATAGTAATACGAATTATTTTTATAGCAATAATATCATTGGATATACTTAGTTATGTAGGTTGACAAACCGTCCTGGCTCAGAACCGTTTTTCGTATTCAATAATTTTATATCATTGTATTTTGTATTCAAATTTAACACATCCATAACAGTGTAACACTTATGTACAGCAGAGCGGTGCTCATTTGCCCACTTTTTTTGTTTTTGATTTATAGGAGTTGTATGAAATTTATTGTTTTTCATCTACTCTGCCGACTGTCAATGAAGTTTGTGCTCGTCTATGCATCATAATTTATTATACCGTATAAATAAATTGTATGTAGGCGGTACCTATAGGCTATAATAATATAATGTATTCATCATAGTGGACAATAATAATATCATGTAATAATGCATATTACAATGATATTATATTTGCTAATGTGAAAATTATCCAATAATAGATTTTAATCACGAAAAAAATCTATATATAATAAATGGTCAAATGGATAATGTACCTATACATTAAAGTAACTTAAGCGTTTTAAACCACAATTTTATACTTATACTAATGTGAAAAAGTATCCATATAACTGGTAGTATAACATTTGTTTATTCATTTCAAATAAATAATAAATATTATACAGTATAGTGATATATAAAGTAAATACTAAAAAGCTATACAATATTATATTTGTTTTATTGTATTTTAATATACTATTTATTTCAACAAGTAAATTAATTTAAATTGTTTATCAAATAGTAAATATGCAATTAAATAATACTATATTTATTTTTTATTAGATTTTAATAAAAATACTAAAAATTTTTTTTTTTTTTAAAAAAAAGCATACATTTATTTGTATTGTACGAAATGTTGTACCCCTATGACAGTCAAGACATTAAATCCCAAATTATTTTTGTGTCATTGTTATGATATATCATTATTTTAAGGTTAGGTTAGATCCATCTTAACTATGAACATTTTGCATGACCCCCTGCTACTCGTGCTTGTAACCCGTAGGTGATTTCATCTTTTTTCTTTTAATGGTTATACTTTATCTATCCATCCAATACCCGGTGTAACTCGAAATCTTTTATTTTAAATATTAATTATTTTTGTGTTTATATTAAAATAACTAAATTACCTAACATACAACATTATAACATTTTCAGTTAGATACATCATTGTATATTATTATTGTGCCATTGTGCAGCTATAATAAATTATTATCTCAACCACAAGTATAAATAACATTTACACGACAATCGTTGTAATTTATCATTTAAAAAGTTTAAGAATTAAAGATGAGTTTAAATCAATTTATGGTTATGCCACTAAAATTATGCAGAAAACATGTATTTCTTATAATAACAAGAATAATGAGAACTCAAAAAAAACAATGCTTATTATAATATTCTTAAAAATGAGTAACTTACTACAGGGTTTCCATTTTTACCCATATTTAAATAACTTACTTTCTTTTTTTAAATTTTTATGAAAAATTTAATTCAAATTCAGACATTTTAACTTCATTAATTTACATGTTCCCTTCTAAAGTATGAGGTAGAAGGAAAAATTGTTGATATAAAACCAGCTTATGGTTTTTATAAACATAATTTAAATAAAATTCCAAATATATCCATAATATTCCATAAAAAGAAAAATTTAAGTTATGGAAAATTAAATGGAAAATGAAAAAAAATAACATCAACTAAAACACTAAATGCTTGAATGTTACTTTGATATATAATATAATATCTGTCCTAATATTAAAACATTATTAAAAATAAATTATATTTTATACCTGTGACAATATCATTAGGTGAAAAAATGTATCTATAATCTCTAGTCTATAGAGTATTAAAACATATATTTGAGATATACTATTAGTTAAAATAAATTAAATGGTTTGGCACTATTTTATAGGGATATTGAAATAAATATTGAAAAAATTATTGATTTATTTGTCTGATTATCTCTAATATAGAAAAACGTTTAGATTTCAAAATTGAAAATAACTTAGGTCGACAATCAATAGTTCATACTCGGATTAAACACTTAGAATTACCCTGGAAACTATCACGGAAATATAATTAATGTTACTATAGTACAAAAACTTAATTGTTTAAGAAATATTTACGGTTGCGCCATTGAAACTGCCTTATTTGCCGCTGGGTACTTATAAACGAGGAAGGCAAATCTAACGTGAATTCGACTAGTACTCAGACGAATCGGAGATAGTGTCTTGAGAGCAGGTATTCCGGTTCCACCACACCTCAAAGATTTTACCTCTTCTTCCATGAGGACATATTGGTTGAGTAGATCTATAATAATGCGTTTTGCACGGCGTTTCGTCCCCGGGGCCCGGATCATGGTCGATCAGAAAACTCGAAGTGACTTTATATGTCGTCAACAGGTTTCGTTTAATCGATTCAAAAATCCTCGTATATCTATAAATTTCGTTCTTTACAAAGTTTATTCTCCGGACCATGGAAGATTGAAAACCCTACGTGCCATCCAGAAAACTCAAATTGAACATTTTCAGTTTATATTGTAATTCATACCAAAGGTTGAACATTTAATACAAGATTCCTCAAAAATTTTCTATGAAATTAAATTATAAAAAAAAGGGAACAAAATTCCACAATTATTTTTAATGCACATCTGAAGTATAAATATTTTGAAAATGTGTCATCTCGATGTATAGAAAATGATAAAATAACTATTTAGTCAAAATTTAAAGTATTTACAATAATTCGTTTTTAAATTACTACAAAATATCGAAAATCGATAGAAGAAAACTTTGTATTACATTTTCAAACTTTTTGACCAAGCAAAAATTGTTTTCTCGTATATTTATTTAAAGAAAAAAAAACTAGAAAATGTCAAATACTCAAATATCTTTAAATAGCTCAAAAAATGTCAAAATATTTTAAAAATTTGACGATGTAATGTAAATAATGTTGTTATGACAACATAATAAGTAGTAAAGTTGCAAGTATTTGCTGTTATTCGTTTTTGAGTTACATCAATCGACGTTGTTGAAAACTGGGTTTGCTTAAAAATTCCAGTTTTTCCTTTATTTAAAATTCTGAGCAGAACAAAGAATGTTTTGATTTTATAATGTGTGCTTCTTTTTATTTTTTATCTATTTTTTTAAACATCTTTATAGCTAAAGACTGAAAATTTAAAACTAGGTTTTTTGTAAGTAGTTTATATTGTAACCAAAAAATATAAAAAATATATTAGCATTGCTGATTTTTATAGACGACATTTTAAGTTCGAATTCGGAGGAAATTAGATATTTAAATATGAAATAACAATGTTACATAATGTTACATTGTTATTTAAAAAATATTTTTCGTGAGTGCTTAAAACTTTTAAAATATATAATATATTAAACATTTAATGACATTTTCAAATGCAATGTTTTCTCCAAAAATTAATTCAACCTATCTACTGTATTATTAATAGTAAAATGAATTACTTTAATGGCAATAATATCATAAATATACTATAATTTAATGTAGGCTGACAGACCGTCTTTGCTCAGAATCGTCTATTGTATATAATAATTTTATATCATTGAATTCAGATTTAGTATACCTATTACAATGACCCACTCGACACCTATACTATACAGCAGAGCTGTATCCACTTGTCGACCTCTTTTTTTGTTTTTCCCGATTATTAAGCAAAGTAGGTACTGGGAATTTTCAATTTTGATAAAAAAAAAAAGCAAATTGTAAAATCAATACACTCATCGCCATTCGCTCCGCTCAGAATCTTAAAGCTAATACTAATATATAGTTATAGTTAAAATATATAATATAATTATTGTAAGATTTTTATAGATATTTAAAATTTGTGAATTTGAGAAAGGTGATATTTTATATAGTCTATTAAAAACCATGGTGCCTATATATTATCGAGTTTAAAATTGTTTAATTGTTTGTATAGTCTGCCGCAGATAATATGTTTGACTGACGATTGTTACCACTGATAATTATAATGTTTAAAGCAAATATAATTTCTCGGTTATAATATATTACTAACGTTGACTGTAATCTATGTAAAACTAGTTAATTTATTTGAATGATGTAAATAACCCATACATAGATAATATCATTATTATAGTTATAATTTTAAATAAGCCTTGGATGAATGCTGTGAGATAATAAATTTAACAATTAAATCCTTGCTTTGTATGCTCGCCACTTGGTATTTTATACTACTAAAATATAAAATATAAATATAATGTTGTAACTATAAGTACGCAATATGGCAGTATTATACCTATATAATATATTACATGCCCGCATGTGTTTATTTTATATCACTACTCCTGCAGCATCAGTATACACGCAAACACGCAATATTGTTTGACTCTTACTAGTTACTATAGATTATAAAAACTCTCTTTTGGTTGATTTTCGACTAAATCCATACGGCCATACGAATATATACACAGGACAGTTCTTACGATTTGTGAGGTCCGGTGCGAATGTAATTGTGAGACCGGTACGAAAATAATTGAGAAGCCTACCGTAAATTTATATTAAGGCACAAGTGTAAAAAATACCAACTTTTTTACTGTTCATATTAAATTATTCAAAATTATCAAACTTTAAAAAAACTGTCCATCTTTTTAGTAATAACGGAAACACAGTTTACTTCTTTGAATTACGCAAAAAAAGTCATAGCAGCTGTAGTATGGACGATACTATATTGTATATTATTATCTCCAAGAAGCAAAGTAAGGCTTTATAGAATTTTCTGAAAGTACAACAATTGTAACGCATTGTTTTTTCTTACCATGTTTGCCCCATTATCATATTCTTAAATGGCTTAACTATATACTGTCTACAGTTATTTACTTATTGCATATTAAGTAGGTATAGTTTAGATACTACTTTATTTCTAATTTATTTCTTCCTTTTTTCTTTAGGTATGGAATATAAAATTTTAAGTGCTATATAAAATAATATAATTTTTGGAAACAATTTTCTCTTTGTTTGTTTTTTTGAACGCGTGGTCTTAAAATCTCAAAGATTAGTAAAAAGTATATGAGCCTCACGGACTGGTCCGTGCCCCCCCCCCCTTAAGAACAGTCCTGGCTATAGAAATATCCGGTAACCAAATGGACGTTAATTTGCTGTACGATACAACAATAAATAAATACTTTACCTATAGTGCTGTTAAATTTAGATCATTCATTCAGTCGTAAATCGACACATTCATAATATACCCTGCAAAGAGGATCTATAAGGCTGCAATATCCACGAAGACATCATGGGATCAAAACTGAGATCAAACTTTTAAGTATAAAATTAATAACTATATACCTATATACGGTTACACTATACATTGCACTGCAATTTAGAATAAAAGCATAATTTTGTTTTAAAAAAACCAACTTCATCGATTGAAAACAAATTCAAATATTAGGTACTAATAATATAAGCAATAATACTTACCAATTTGCCTAACATTATGTATATGTATAAAGAATACTATAAAGTCAAAATATTTTGTATTTTAATTTAATATTTTATTGTTATAAAAGTTTTACCAAAAAATGTAACAATTATTTTGGTAAACACATAAAAATGGAAGACTATAGCATTGGTGTTGGTTATGATATGGGCGTGCCGAAATAATTTCTTCTTACTATACACTAATGATAGCCAATCAGATGGCTACAATCTACAAACAGATACGCTCCCACTATATATTTTTATATGTTTATAGTTAAAGTGACAAATGACAAATGAAAACGTTTAGTCGTCTTGCTACATTCACCGAGGTTGGATATTCAGACTTAATAACGATTCCAACTACCACGAAGATTTCCTGTATCAACATCAGCAGTATACAGTTTAATCCAGGTAATATAATAATATTATAAGATTAGTAGAATACTAGCTTATTATCATAGTATGATATTTTATTTTCCAAGTATATTTCTCTTTTTTGGTTTTTCTTTTTAGTAATTATAATTTTTTAACGCAGAATTCGATAGACGAGTATATAATTTACATATCGTGCGTCAAACTCTCCTTTAACAACTTGCCAAACATTTGATATGAAAAACCACATAATAAAAATAACGAACATTGACGAGTTTACAGCGATTTTAGCGATTGCCTGGACGATGAACAGTATTATGTTCTTACTCCTCGAACCTATTTATTTGAATGCTAGTTTTCAAACTTTTTTTTGTTAAGATAAGAAATTTCTAAGTTGACTGTCGAATTCATCATCAAAAGTAATTTTATTATTCAACTATAATTTTTTGATTATTCAGTGTAAAAAACACGTTATTGAAAATCATTATTTATGAAAAGCTAATAGGCTCGTGTAAAGTACATTTCAGTATAATATTATTCAAATGTGTACTTTTTTAACCATATGTTCGGTGACAGTCATAAAATTATAACTTTATTTAGTTTCTTCGGTATTTAATAGATAAGATATGAATATGGTAGGAAAAAACCTAAAAAAATATTTTAAAATTCTAAGTTTTAACATTTATATGTATATTATATAATCATAATTATATATTTACGCATATACATAGTATATAAATAAAACCAAGTTTTGTTATTTTTTTCGGAGTAATAATCTGAAACTATCAACTCGATTTTGAAAAACTATTAACAATAATGAATCTCGTGTAGATAATCTTTAACTATCTAATCAACGTAGGCAATACATGCTAAATAATTCTAGACATGTTTATAATGGCTCTATAATCCATTTTTTATTTTCTAAAATAGTATAATACAATTGATTCTAACCAATCCAAATCCCTGAATTTTTACGATATTTTAATTTTTAAGCGAGTTATGCAGTGAAATATTAAAATTTCAAAATTCTTATAACTGGCTTAAAAATTAAAATATTATCAAAACCGAGAGAATACAGAAAATGTTATATTACCTTTAAGTTGTATAATATTAATATAGGTCGATCCACGTCAATATTAAAGCTAACGGCACACAATTAGAACAGCAAAACATAAATTTACTATGTCGTCCGTTTGTAATATACGCGGATACAACACATATGAGAGTGAATATATGTGGTGTCCTGATGCATATGATTTTGATCATTTCTATCGATTTAAAAATACTAAATAATAGTAGTAGGTATACATCAATGCGAGTAAAAAACTAAAAATGCACATATTCAGAGTTTATCTTATATTATAATTCATAGCTGGTTTTATAATATGTTTATATTAGTTACGATTGTACGGATACTCATATAGTGTGTATGGCTAGAATGCTAGATATTATATTATATAATTTATAAGGATAAAAATGTTTCAGTTGTTTTTATTTGTCTGCCGGAAATGACTCAGCGTGAGTTCTGTGTTCCCTTTTCATAAGTCTATACTCTACATACTTTACACTCTACAGGAATGAAAAAAGGGGCATGTTGCGCCGAAAATAAAATTGTAATAGAATATCAGTATATGTATATAAGATATAACTATTAACTATAGAAAATAAATAGTGAGCTCAATATATTTAGCGGTTGATATACAAATAATTGCATTAGCTTTTGTTACTATCTCGAACAAATTATCATGATTTGTGAAGCGATATAATATTTAACGTACATAGATTTGTAATACTAACTGTTGGTCATAATAGATTGGTTATTTAATTATAATAATAAATTATTTGTTTTATTATTTTACTATAGTATATTTTGATTATAAGATATTTTTAATTCCTATGATCATGAAAATTGAAAATAAAATTATATGTTTTAAAAGATAGCTCTATCATATATATCATAGTATGTTTATCATTTTTATTTATTTAATTATTATAAACTAAAATGTATGATTAAATGAAAATAAAATAAATGTATTTATTATTTATTATTTAGAACTTATTGCACTGTAAATTTTTTTTGAGTATTCAATTTAAATTACTAAAAATGCTCTAATATATAATGCAGCTAAAATTATAAGAAACTGACATGCTTATAAAAATATTCCTTTTAATGATAATAATGATTTTTAAAAACGCTTAATTTGGTCAAATATATCTTTTTTGTAAAATATAACAAAAAAAAAACAAATTTATAAATCTTATCTAAAATATTCTTTAACTAACATAAAACAACATGCAAATGCATATTTAACGCATCTTTAACCCTACATAATACTATTGTATACCTACCTAATAATTATAAATTATAATAGATATTATTTGAATTTGGGTAAAAAATAATAAATAAAAAAACATAAAAATGAAGTTATTACAAATTCTTATATTGCTCTTCACAAATATGTTTATCAATTTCGAAATGCCAACCTGAAAATATATTTTAAGATTATTTAGTGAATTTATATTACACAAGTTCTGAAGTACATAACAATTACAAATTAAATTACACAATTTATTTTTGAATAACCAAAATATACGCGATATGCGTACTTACCTACGTTAATTAAATTATTTACGATCACGATATAATATACATATATATTACAGATTTTTGCTCATTTATTTGCTTTCATCTTACCGAGTTAATTCAAATTATTAACATTGACATATTATTGTTTTATATAAACTGAAAAGTATTACATATTTTAAATTCTGAGGGAGAGTAATGAATTTGTTAAGGCTGGCGGTATTTTTAGTAGGTATACCCATAATATTGATTTCCTATTTTGCTGTAATTCAAAAACGAATAACCGTGGTAGATATTTGAAATCTAATTGCTTTTCACCGAATATTTATATTAGGACTATCTATACAACTTAAAATTTTCAAAATATTTTGACTTTTTTTGAGCTCGGTACCCACTTGCCTACCTTTTTAACAATTATCCGTATACCTATATTTTGTGACTATTTTAAACAATAATGAATAATTACAAACATAAATTTCAAAATAGAAGTTACATTTTCCTGGGTTGGAAACAATGAAAATACTTTTAAATTCATCGAAAATACCAAATACTAAGGTACGATATTTTCGGTAATTACCAAGGTATAATATTTTCTGTATATACTAAGATCTGGTGTTTTTGGTTATTACTAAGAAAAGACCTTTCATTCCAGACGTGGGTAAATTTTGGTTTTTGGAAAATTCACCCACCCGGAATAGCGATTACGACCATAAACTCATACTGTAGTGAACGATAGATGGGTTTCTACCATGGAGATTCTCGAAATAGGCATAGCTTTCGGCGTGCAAATATTCCATATTTCTCGTCTCAGACGTTTGTCCTCAGCAACGGAAACTTCGCCGACACGGTGACATTCGTCATCTACGGCCACAAAATCACGATTGACTGTAATTGTGATAAACTAACATTATATAGGTACAGTGATTAAGCATGCTCCTTCCCACTGTTTCCTTTAATAATGCATTTATTAAATTTCTGATTATTAGAATTTTTAGGTATGTATAAATACTTATAAGGACCATATTTTAAAAAGATTTCGATTTTTTATACCATTTAAGAAGTGTTACCAACTCCTTTTTTTAAATGAAAATTACCCTTTTTACTGTAAGTTGTTAAGTATATGATTTTATGTATATTTTTATTAAAATTTGAATTAACAGTATCTGAGTTATTAATATATATAAATAATACTAAGTTCTAAGAACAATACTAGGTCCATGATATTATGATAATATATTTGGATTGTTTGGAAAATATTAATGGAGGCAATGATCATTTTAAAATTATAGTAATTGGTAAAAAATATTTTACTAAACCATTATAATTTTATAATTTATAAAAAGTGTTTGAATATAATAAGTAGTATATTAAATATATAAGATAAATTTTAAATGTTTGTAAAAATATTTGTAAGCATTTTATAATAATATATTATATTATTATCTTTAATATATACTATGTACATTTTAATAACTTAAAAATTAATCGTCCAAATGTTGACGTAGATATATAAAAATATTCAACAATAAAAACCATCTACTTAATAATTACAGTAAAAGAGGTTGAAAAAAGAAATTTGTATTGTCACAGTTCACAAGACACTTCATAAATGATATAAAAATTAAATATTTAAAAAAAAACGCAAAAGTACATAAGAATTCTAAAAATCAAAGTTTAAATAAATTCTTTATCAATGGGAAAATGGGATAAGCATGCTTGATCAATCGCTCTGTATATATATAACAATATCCACGTGTCGTTTTTATCATGAAAAAAATAATATATATATGTACACATTAAAAAAATGCTAAATGTGTATTATTGATTTTCTCCGAATAATCGTATAGTTTTACTATATTTTTTCGTTGAAATGCAAAATTAAATTCGACATTATAATTTTGATGAAATATTATTATATATACCTATAAAGAATTTTAATAATTAGATAATTTATTCATAAAACCTCCTTATTATTTTGTACACATATGACATATAGGTTCACAGGTTTAGAAGTTTTATTTACTTCCACAAATCCACAAAATGTTCAAATTATAATTAAAATAAAATTTGTTATTCTAATTTAAAAATCTATAGGGACACTTAATATAGGTTATAAGTATAAGGTTAGATATATGTTTAGGTACCTAGCACACATAGGTATAAGGTATAGGCTTAATGTTTTTGCAAATATTCGTAAATAGCATGATTTTTAAAAAATAATCATAATTTCAAAAACTATTAACGTTTTTAAAAATAATTTTGTGTCATTAGCAAATAACAATTTTTAAAAAAATTATATTTATACAAATTTTTATTGCTATTATTTATTAGTCTTTTCACTTTTTTTTAATGACTACATACATTTTAAAGTTCTTATTCCAAAGTACTAAGCAAATATTAATCGGAGTATTTCGATAAATAAAAATCAAATTTTAGACAAGTTCACAAGTATAGTTAAAATTAGTGATAACTTGTAAGTATTTAGATGAATGAAGTAATGGACTAACATTTTTCGGGATACGTATCCCTATGCTCAGTGCTATGCTAACTAACATTACCCCGAGGCAATAATATTTGGTATCCCTTTTAAACATGCATATTTAAACCTCAAAAACCGTTCACTGTACTTTGGTAAACCAAAAATTAGCCCTAAGACACTTTTCCATTTTCCCTCCTCCCACTCTAACATGGCGTAGCGCTGCCCATGTCACTGAACTCCTCTAATCTCAATACTTTAAATACTTATAACTCCTAAATTATAGATACTCGTCCAAAATTTTATTCTTATAAATCAAAATAGGTATTTATGCCTACTCCAAATAATGTATGCTTAGTACTTTAGAATAAAAATTTAAAAATGTATGTCGTCATTGAAAATAGAGATGAACTTAGTAAATAATAATGACAAAAATAAACTCTTTCGAAATATAAATTTAAAAATGTATTTTCATCCAAAAAACTAAAAAGCTTAAAAAATTATAACGAAAAAAAATAGTAAAAACGTTGTTTTCTAATTACTTAAATTCATGTCAACATTTTTCAAATATAAGTGTCTATAAAGCTTTCCAAATAATGATTGTTCTTTGATAAAACAATCATCCATAATAAATACGTGTACCTATATGTATATAACTCTATATTCGTATTTGAAAAGTTCCACCTTGCTCCTGCACCTTCTATATTTGCTTCCGCGTTACTGATAAATTTCTTTATGATTGTATACCGATTATAATGGCTAATGGAGATAAAAATAAATATATTATATAATATAAATTGTATAATGTATATATATTATTATAAAGAATATGCTTTCTAGGTAGATATATAGGTATATAGGTGATTGCGTATTACGATATATAGTATTGCGTTATGTCTTTATAAGTATCGGATTCGGTACCTAAAACCTAACAGGGATCGCACTATTGGTGTTTAAAAACATATTTTTCATTCGCTGTTGAAATAAAATATTGAAACATAATATTTTCACCTGATTATTGGTACGTGCGCCATGATAAGCGTAGGCGGAGCTTCAGAATATGTCAGGTATGCGAGTCGTTACCTAATATTATAATGGACGATGTATAATGTATAAATTATATTTTAAAAAATGTTGTAGGGCTTAGTTGCAATTTATTAATAAAATTGTTAAGTAAGATATTTTACGTGGTTTATTATTTTATATTATATAGGTACTTAGATTTTTGTAACAGAAGAAAAAAAGCTTTACAAAAGAGAAGAAAAATTATAGGACATAGGCACTACTGCGACATTTAATGTACATAGTATTATAATCACAAAATGCACTAATTAACAATGTATATTCAACGATTTTTGGATAAAATAATATTTATGTATAAAAATATATTATTTCTCTACATTATTTTGATGTTTACAATATATTATCTCTGTAAAGAACACTAAGCATATGTGAAAACGATAAAACATTTATACAGTTGAAACTTTTGATGAAAGAAGCCACCCATCAGTGATACTAATACTATTATTGCTATACTATAAAAAAATATTTTTTATATTTTATTTTTATATGGCATTAATAATATGTTTTAAAGGAAAAAAACTTTGTCAGCAAAATCGTGGAATCGTGGTTCAGCAGTGTTGGTCGGTAGAAGTATGCATATTATTAAATCATAAATTTGCCGTGGTGGCAAATGGCAACAGTTACATAATTACTTTATTAATCGATCATTTTAAACTGAGTACCTTCTGAATGAGATGGGTCAGTGAGTCACAATTCCCTTCTATAGTTTTTTATTTGGATTATTGGCCTAATTGATTACAAATTAAATAACGAAAATTTGACCATCACACTCATCTTAAAAATGACCGTCAATTCTGTAGTTTTACGTAAGTATGTATATGTAGATATATGACATTAATTCTGAGTAAATCTTTTAATTATATTAACTATTGTTTTCATAAAAACTATAGTACTTATATTATACTTGAAAATTATATTTTTTCAAAGAGGTTTGACATTAATTAGTTATGTAAATCTAGCATAGGGAATTCGAGTTTTTTGGTATTATTTCTATAAAATAAAGGTACTACAATACTTATAAATATTAAATAATAATATATGTGGTTAAATAAGTACATAAATGTGGTTTAGCAGTTTAAAAAAAAATTCATAGGGGATATGACACCCAAATCCCCCCTCCCTATGTAATTACACCACTGCGTGTTGGTTTTTTTAACTTATATTTTATTATTATAGCATCATAGCTCATATTTTCAATTACATAGTTTAAGACAGATTTTTTTTTTTAACATTAATATAAAATATTTAACAATATTTAATATTAAATGCCATTGGTTTTCTACCGTGTCGGCTTGCGGACAATATGCGAGCAGTATATTATCATTTATCTGATACCTAGGCAATCTATCGCAATTAGGTGCGTAAGTGAGTGAAATCAGAATTAGGTACATGAAAAACATTGCGATGGTTACCCATGCCAAAGATTTATTCTTTTTAAAAAATTTATTTGTAAAAAAATATATATACCATATTTCTACTATTACTATATATATATATTTATTATTATGTATGTGACTGATGGTGACTTGGACACCACAAGATGTGTACATTGGGGTATTGGGAGTTCTTCTTTGGCTATTAGGAAGCTGTGGGTTGATTTGCGTGTGTCTGATTCTGAGTCTAGTTAATATGACTTCGAATTTTCTCTGAATTTCGACAGAAAATGTCTAATTGATAATATTATGTTAATATGGTTTAATTTAATATAGTAAGATGTCCATTTCTGGTGCCATCTTAGTTAACATTTTGTTATAAGTGTTTGTATGTCCTCAAATGAAATAATTTGTGTGGACGATGATAGTGGAGAGGTAATTGCAGTTTTGGTTGCGAGATCAGCGAGTTCGTTCTCTTTTATGTTAGAGTATCCTGGAATCCAGAAGAGTTTAATTTTGAAGTTATTATGGTATTGTAGCGTGTAGTTTTGTTCTGAATGTGTAGGTCAATGTTTGATGGATTATATGCAAGATTGGACTAGGCTACCAGAGTATGCCCCGATGGGCCACTGTAATTTTGGTTAAATAAGACCACTTAGATACAATCTAAAGATAAAACTATTGATGTATTATTATTTAAAGATCAACTTATTAAAATAATACTTGAGGTAAAAGACTTAAGACTTGCTTTTAAAAGAATTGTTATTAAGTTAATAGGAAAACGGAGAATGAGCTTTCGGGTGAGTATAAATGGGCTAAAGATTTATTTGGTCTAAATGTAAGTCAGGAAAATTTTTTGGATATTGTTCTATTATTGGTCAAATATGACGTAACATTGAATAAACATGTTCAATCAATTATCAAAAAAACTAATTTGAATAAGACTCTAAGTCGAAATCAATAAGTAACCCTTCTTTCAAAAACAACAATAAATTATATTGTTAAATCAATACCTAAATTAATAAAAAAAAAATAATAAGTGAAGAAATAAATGCAGCAAATATATATTCAACACAAGTTGATACAACATAAGACATTTCTGTAATAGATATTTGTTCCGTCGTTATCAGATACAAAATAAATAAATAAATAATCTTCAAAATTCAGAACCTACTGTAGCAAAAGAGCTATAGCATTTTTAAGTTCTAACAAAACCACTGGTCAAGCTCTTTATGACTTAGTATCAAGTAATTTATCAAAGAATAATATTGACATTATACAATGTATTGATACCTCAACCGACGGTGCATCAAGCATGATTAGTCAATATAAAGGATTTTCCTCTTGGCTTAAAAAAAAGTCATAAAATCAAATTCACATTTGGTGTTATACTCATTGTTTGATTTTAATTATTTTAGAAGCCACCTCTATTTCAACTGCTTCTGTGTCGATGTTTGGATTACTAAATTCTTGTGCTACGTTTTTAAGAGATTCTTACAAGAAAATTGATGTTTGACGTTCAGTTACAACAGATAGTTATGAATTAAATCTTATTGAACAAACACTGATGGGCAAAAGATGTTGCACTCAAAAAGGTTTTTGAAATATTTTATAATCCATTGGACTCATTTTTTATAATTATTGTAAAATTATTACTAAGTGTTTTATCAAATAACGAGGACTTTAATAGTGATACTAAATCTACAGCAGCGACACTTTTGAAATCATTAATCAAGTATGAAATAATATTAACGGCACAGTTATATTTGAAAATATTTAGTCATATAACATCCTTATCTAAATATTTACAAACCAAAGGTATGTATGTACTGCAAGCCCAGTATAAAGTAGATTCGGCTGTAGAAGTATTAAAAAAAGAATCAAGAAACTTTGAAAATGTACTAAATGCTGCAAAACTATTTATGTCATGGGCTAATATTGAATTTGAAAAATGTAGTGTTGATGTAGTTGTAAAAAAAAGTGCTTCCAACAATTCGTATTCCAAAAAAAAAAAAAAAAAACTTAACGTAAATAATGTTTCAACAACTCCTACATCGAAATTCGAGTATAATGTATATAATGTAGCTATGAATATCGTGATAGTAAATTACAACAACGTTTTGCTAAACACTTCGAATTAAGTGCTGATTTTGCATATCTTGATCCAAGGAATTTTTTAAAAGAATTACCAGTTATTGCTTTTGCAAAATTATCAAAACTACATGTATTTGAAAAAGCTGTGTTAAAAGACAAACTTAAAGATTTTGCTTCAAAATGATAAAAATTGATACTAAAATTGCCTGAGACTTATTTAGTGCAGAAAGAAGACAATGAAGATGACGAAAATTTAGGAGAAATAATTTTGAATAATGAAAACCAGCAAAAAAAAAAAAAAAATAGAACAATGCAAAGAAAAAAAACAATATTTGAATTGCTTATTATGCTGTTTTAATGTTTTATTTAAGTATAGACTATATGTTTCAGCATATAATTTATTTACTGCCTATAAATGCGTACTAACATTGTCCTGTACTCAAATTAGTGAGAAAGAAGTTTTTCAACTTTAACATTTATAAAAACTCGATTAAGAAATCGTTTATCGATGGATAATTTGGATGCTCGGATGCTAATGAATCTAAACAAAGACATTTCAGAATTTCTTTCATTTGAAGACTTATTATTACTTATTATTAAAGTTGTTCAATAAACTTCAGTATTGAAAAGTATAATAGTAATATAAAATGAATAAATACACTTAAATTTTTTTAAGTTTTTTCTTTTTTTTTTAAAAAAAATATTTATATATAAAAAAACCAAGTACTGGATAAAAATGAATTTATGTTATCTTTTTTAAAAATTAAGTTTAATTTTTTTCTATGGTGTATTAAGGTATAAATTATTAAATTTTTTTGGATCAAAATAAAATAAATAGGTTATTGACTTACTAATTATTATATTATGCATAAACTTGATTTATTTAAGGTATAACATTAAATCTGAAAATATTCAAATGTACCTATGTACGATATATATATCGTATATATCGTTTTTTTTTTTAGTTACGAAGATACATTTCTAGTTAACAAACATTTGATTAGCTACCTACTTATAAAGTTTCATTGATTGAAATTTAACAAAACTTTACAAAAACACAAGTATTAATGAAAGTAAGTGATTTAAGTTGAAACAAATTATCTTTAGATCATAGCAATAGTTAGGTAGACTATTGCAGTATTGCAGCATAAACTTTAGTGTTTTTATTTTTACAAAATGCCGCCAGCACATCCCCACACCTGCTCTTGTTATCAATAAAGTTCAGAGCGTTGACACCGACAAAAGAACAAGTGAATTTCGATTTTTCTATTTGCCTTCATCGTTAAAAAACTGTCGACGAGCAATATTATTTTCAAACGATGGCGGCGCGTAACACACTCTGTGGAACAGCTGTTGTCTATCAGTGCGGGCGCGAACCGACGGCGAAGGGGAAACGGCACCCGGCGACACTGTAAAGTTCAATCCTCCCTCGGTGCGCGCGCGCTAGTGTGAGTGTGTAAATCGTTCGCCGCCGCCGCCGCCCTAGTCTACGTCCGCTGCCGATTACTGAATGGCGATAAAAAAACAACAACAAACCCAGTGCGTTAATAATAACAATAACAAAAATAAATAAATAATAAAACAAAACGTTATAAGTAAAAACGGATCGCAAACAATATGGCAGTGGCGTCGACGACGTGAGACCGACGTTTGTGAAATTCCATCATCGGCAGTCCCCGAGCGCGTGTCTCGAGTCGATGACTATAGAAATATCATCAAAGTAAGACGTTTAACAGTAACACGTATGTATTATATTATTAACGCAATACAGTCGTCTGGCGGGAGGCAGAATCGTACAAGGCGCGCGCGCGTTTCGTCGGCGGTTTCATCAGCCGCCACATCGCCGAGAAACGCACGGCACGAACGCGGATTTTCGAATTCGACTCGGAAACGCATATTATGATGTGGCCCGCCCGGATACGCACGCTGCCGACCGCCACAGTCTGTAAAATTTCGCTGCCCAGACACCGTCTCCTCTGTCCGTGCGCGCGTTATCGCACGTATTGGATCTCCGTCTGGATCGCCGCCGTGCGTCGATTCACCGTGTCTCCCCCGACGACGACTGAATAATATCGATCCGCGTCCCTGGTCCCTGCGATTGCGATCGCCAGTCGTCTTCCTCGAACGCCGCCGCCGAGCCTATCCCAATCGAACTCTCGTTGTACGCGCGCACACACATATACACACACACACACACTATTAACACATTGTACACGCGTGCGCGAGTACGATACTACGACGATAATATAGTACACGACCGTGACTCTGGGACCCGAGACACGCTTCGATCATGCTTTCTGCGACGTACTATTGCGCCGCGACAATTTGACTGAAATGCTGATTCTGTAACGTTTGGACGACGATACCCTCAAAACATTTTTTCTCCAATGATTTACATCAAATGCCCAACAGACTTCTGTCACACGTCCTCCGTCTTAGTGATCTACTAGTCCTCCTCCCCCCCCCGGCCATCACTAAAGACTTCGACGGACTTATCCTTGTCTTCGTACATACCTGATAGTCTCGTCATGTGGTCTTATGACCATCTTGTATGGTTGTTGTTGGTTGACTGCGATTTGTGTTTTTGTTTTCTTCTGGTCTGGGTATATCGTTTTAATTAGTGCTCATTTGATGGTTGGTTCTAGATGATCTGACGAAACAGAACACACTTCTGCCATCGTCGACCTTTGATCTTATAACCATGGCTGACGTACTACAGTCCATTTGCAACCCATTGCCGTTGTCGTCCAGCCAGTCATCAATTGTTAAAGAGGGATGGCTGTTCAAAAGAGGTTAGTATTATTGTATTTACTCCTGCACTATGTTGCTTTTGTCATCCATACTTAATTACTATTTTCAAACTATAAACCTTTCTGGCATTTTAGGCGAACACATTAAAAACTGGAGGTCCAGGTATTTTATACTGTTTGCTGATGGTTCTCTCATGGGCTACAGAAATAAACCTGAAGGTCCAATGACCGAGCCTCTTAACAATTTTACTGTAAAGAGATGTCAAATAATGAGTGTCGATCGTCCCAAACCATACACATTTACAATTCGAGGATTGCAATGGACCACTGTTATTGAAAGAACATTTCATGTATCTTCTGATAAAGAAAGGTCAGTATTATTTTAAACTATCACCCGACATCCATTTTAACATTTATCAATGGAATTTAAATTTTTAATAATGATATTCCTTAGTTGGTATTTATGACAAAATTGTTTAGGTATTTGGAGAATATTATTCGTATTAAAATAGACACCTAAATGTAAATACGACTAATTTTGACTAGGTAAATGTAAACATACTGAAAGTTCTTGTTTCAACTAACAAGTAACATAGTCACTATAATTATATTTTAGTAATTATAAAATAAAAATGGAAAATGAAAATAAATAGCCGCGTATATTTAGCAATTTAATATTTAAACACAAAAGTTACGCATATTATGTTAAGTAAATTTATATTTGTTTAGCTTAATTTAAGTTATTTTACACCTCTGAACTTCACTCTATTTGTGCTTTGAGTTCATCTATCAAATGCATGTGTATTTAAACAAATTTGTATTACTTTTGAACTGTATTCATACAATGCAAAACAAGTTATCAAACTACTCGCTTCGAACTAATTTCCTTCTATGAACATAAATTTGCCTTTATATTAGGAGAAACTAAATTTTGCGAGGCAAGTTGCTAAACATTTCAAATTAGTTGCCTTATTGTTATATATAAATCAAAATTGTTATTAAACTTTATATAATTTTTCTAAAATTAGCAGCTAATTATGTAAATTATTCTACTAGAAAATAATTTATTTTTTGTATAAATTTGAAATTAGATTAAAAAGAAAATAATAGTGCAAACAATTAGTTCTTTAATCCAGAAATTGGTAATACATTTACATAGGCTAATAGCTCTAATAATATGTCCAGGCATACTGTTCTTATAAAGATAAATTATTATAAGTACAAATTTGACAAATTGATTATAAAACTAATAAGGTATTCTAAATTCAAATACATTTGTAGCCTTAACTTATGTACAGACGCATTGATCTGTTTTACTTCATATCTGCTAGAATTGTGCAGTTACAATAAAATTGATAAAACATTTTAAATAAATTAACAATTTCTTCTATTAAAATTTTTGGTGCCATGATTTTAATAACTTCTAAATAATGATATTTACATGTTAAAAATATTTTTTTATAATTTTATGAAAATGTTTTGATAAAAACTGACTGAATAATTTATTTTTTTCAATTAAAACATAAACCATATGTTTATCCATAAATAAATAATTGATAAGCTAGAGGTTAACAGTTAACCTATGACTATTATAAAAGAAAATTGTTATTTTGGTCCAAACATAATTTAGTATAGGATATGTTTTAAATAAACATTGTTTTTTTAATTCTTAACAGATTGTATTCATCATCTTTACAATTATTAATTAAGATAAAAAAAAGAAATGTTTTAAATGAGATTTTTAAAATTCGATTTAAAACTATCGATTAAGTTTTATCCTAATAATATTTCATATAATTTAAATAATATTGCTTTTTTGTTATTTAGATTTAATATTTTTATAACATATAAGAAATTATTTTAATTTAAATCCATCTTAACAGATTATATCTGTTTTTTGCATAATATATTAATATTTTTATTTCATAATTTCTTTTTAAATTTAAATATTAAGGTTTATTAATTATATTAAGTAGTTGCAAATAATTATGCATTTAATTTTGTGTTTTGCCATTCAGGTATATATATAAATATTATACATATTTTGTTAAATTAATTTTTATTCATTTTTTCCTAGTTATCCCATTACATGTTATACCTAAATTAAATTTATAAATGTTAATTTTTGTATGTTTATAATATGTGCTATCATCAACTTTCTGTACTTCAAAGGTCAGATGAAAATACTAGGTAGTTTTTATCTTATAATGACCCTATTTGTCATATTACGAAGCACATTAAATGCCTTATTTTTTACTACCTACCTACAAAACTATTTAGTTGAAAATAGTTTCAAAGTACATAATTTGTTATCCAAAATAATTACAAACAATTGTAGAGGTCATGCTGTTTGTAAACATGGTGCATAAGTGATCCAAACTACCTCAAACACATCTTTAGAATTAACACGGTTAATGTATTTTTTTACTATGATATTTTGTTTTTATTTAGATTATTATTTTTTTGTTAGATCTAAATATACAATTATTTATATTAATACACACATATATTTTGAAGGTAGGTCATATTTGCATGTTACCTTATTATTAGGTATATGAAAACACAATGTGCTAACTTGATATTCCATCTTGTATATTTATAAGTACTGAAGAAATTTAAAAAGTGAGATGTTAGTTTTTTTGAGTATCTAGTGCTAAAATGTTCCTTATTTAATACTACTTTTATATTTGCCTTGAATATCCTAACTGAAACATGAATATCAGAGAACTGCCAATATATCTTTGTATAATAGATAGGTATTATTCAATATTTGTGGTGCTTCATATTCATAACATTTGATGACACACATGTTATTATTTGTATATAGGATATTTAATTAAAAATAAATGTATTTATCAATTATTAATGCATAAATAATAAATATAAATAAACAACTTAAATTATTAAGTTAGCCAATATTTAATAGGTATTTAAAAAACTAGTAACATCAACACAGACCAGACGTAAACATAATAATTATCTTATGCTACAATCAACATAAATTGGTTAATCAAATCGGATTTATTATATCATTGAAAATGAGTTTTTAATTGAAATTAATGCATAAACTATAGTATAAAATTAATCTGTCTATTTTTATTCTTCTTCTTCTTCATTGGCATCACAACTCTTCAAGAGTTTTTGCCGCCACCGACAACTCCCTCCACTCTTCCCGATTTTGTACCTTTTCTTCCCAATTTGATATCCCTAATTTCTCTAAATCCTGCTTTATACCATCTATCCATCGCTTTTTTGGACGTCCTCTCGGTCTCTTTCCTGTGGGTTTCCATTCGGCCGC
>JACXSJ010001804.1:0-70121 GCA_014851325.1 Pentalonia nigronervosa | reverse complement strand
CTGATTACTCTAACCATTGTTTTTTATTAGCTTATAGCTGTCATTATATCAAGATAATAATTTTTATTATAAATTACATTTTAGAATCACATTTTTGTTTTTTGATGTAAAATAAACTATGGATATGATATTTCCACTGATTCAAACTATCATCAAACCGGCCCAAATCTTTCGAATTTTTAACGGCCCACCGGGTTTTACCCGGTAGCCCGCCGGCTCAATCCGGGCCTGGTTTTTAGATTTACCGTTTAACTATAAATTATTGATAAGATATAGGTAGAACAACCATGGAATTAATACTTGCAGCCTATACGTTTTAAATATAA
This sequence comes from Pentalonia nigronervosa, assembly GCA_014851325.1. Taxonomy (NCBI): domain Eukaryota; kingdom Metazoa; phylum Arthropoda; class Insecta; order Hemiptera; family Aphididae; genus Pentalonia; species Pentalonia nigronervosa. The sequence continues at coordinate 69,795 of JACXSJ010001804.1, read as the reverse complement.
CAATTATTTAATACAAAATTTAAATACACGTGTATTTAAGATACACGGACTCCCGAGTAATTACACGTGTATCAATACACATGTACCCGGATTTTAATTACACGGGTATTAATACGTTTAAAGGACCATGAAACAAAAATAATGACCTCGGTTCAATTAATATATAGTTAAATAATATAACTAACCGTGGTACTAAAATATGTATACGTCTATTCGTTGAGGTGCTATAGCCCAAGAGATATAGCCGCGTGACGTCACAAGATCACATGGCGCAGCGGCGGCCTATACTTTTATACAGGAATCGCTGACACCGTCTAGGTTATTTATTAATAACTTTTGCTATATTCAATTCTGTTGTAAATAACTTCGTAGACACAACAATGAACGGACGAATGAAAATACATCATTTAGAAAACCAAGAAGAAGAAGAAGAAGAAGAAGATTATGAAGAAGATGGAATTTATGAATGTAAACAAACGTGACAAAAACCATCATTAAATATTGAAGATAATTCTTGTTTTTTTGTATTTTGGGATTGCTTATTGCCACTTTTCTATCGTTGCCGTCAATGTAATTTTAAAGTTGTATCCATCCAACATTATATCCAAGGGACATTTTTATCTGTTATAACTATATGTGATAGAAATCATAAATTAATTTGGTGTTAACAAAATAAAAGTATTAAATGGCCAATAGGAAATATATTAATTGGATTGGCTTTGACTTTATCCGGAATTCTATACACACAAATGGTAGCTTTTTGTGATTCGTTAAAACTATCATTTTTTAGATTACAGTCATAAATATTAACTAATATAATTAAATAATATTTCTAAATCATGGATAGTTTTGAAAATATTCTGTTATCGAATATGTAATGAAACCAGTTATTAGTTATATCTGTGACGATTATTCCACTTTCGTCAGCATTCCACTCGTTCACATTTAATTCAACAAGAATTAAAACTAAATAAAAAATTAAATCAAGACTTCGAAAAAATGTTGGTGAAGAATACACATTTCCACTGAAAGACTCTATTATTATTCATTTGTCTAGAATTGCTAAACGTGCAATTCGTTAATGGCGGCCAGAGCTCATTGGAAGCCATGAGAGCATTCTTCCGCAAATTGTTTTAACTTAACTTTAACTCATTACTATTCACTATTTATATTAATTAGTTTATTTACAATTATTTATGTCTATTTTATTATTCTATTAAATTACAATAATGTTTTATTAATTATGTATTTTTTTTTTTAATTATATGAACTAAAAATTACAATTATATACAGATTACAGTCATAAATATTAACTAATATAATTAAATAATATTTCTAAATCATGGATAGTTTTGAAAATATTCTGTTATCGAATCATTTTTTAATTTTCTAGAATAATACATAATATCCACTTAAAAATTGATGAGCGGGCCCGGATTATGAAGAGCAGGACGTAAATGAAGATTGTCGTTTTCATATTAAAATACGATTATGTTATAATATGGTTATCTGTTCTTTTCAAAGTAAATAATATTATATTTTTAGATAGAATATAGAAAACTATTTTTAATACTATATTATATTCTTTTGAAAATAGCAGTTAACTAGTATGTTACAATAGTGTAATACCATGTACCTTGTAGTTACTCGACTATGATTTTAAAGCTATATGGTCAGTTTTTAGAATATATTTTATTATATTATTTTCTCAAAACATGCGATGAAAACAATAATTTGTAGATAAATGTATATTTCTTTATTTAAAAAACACATAGATACCTATAGTATGTTAGTAATTTAATATACTATCGTACTGATAGTGATGTTTGAAATAAAAAAGTTCCTTATTAGAGCAGAAAAGGAAACCGAGTGTCAACTTACATTATACGATTGTGATAACGACGGCACGAGACACGTGAGGGGACAATTAATAATTAAGTAGATTATCTGGTAAGCAAATATATTTGTACAAATAAATATTGTTTTAATAAACTATGTACTTCATTATATTTGTTAATGCAAATATAAATCTCTATCTTTGTTGAAAATATTGTAAGTTATAATTATTTTAATAGAATCATAAAGTAAATTCACCAGAAAATGTATAATAAAATAATTGGATGATAACTAAGTCAAATTGCACTCAAAACCAGATAAAATAATAAAAACACAATTTATATATATAATATAATAATTTAGTTTAAAGTAAGAATAATAAAATAATGAATAAAAATAATTTTTTAATAACCGTAAAATAAATTTAAACCAGATGCTACTACAAGTTTGCTATTTTAAAAAGTATGGTTTAAAATTTTCATACTAAGTTAAAATGAATATATTTTTTCTATAAATTAATACAATTATATATTGATATATATTATTACATACATGTAACTAAAATAATATTTGTATCTAAATAAATATATATAATGTACCTATTATACTTAATATAGGTAATACAAATCAATTTGGTATATTTAATTTTAGTAAAACGACAAAACGTACATAAACATTTATTAAAACCTACAGACTTACGATAACTGTCTAAATTTTTAATTTTTGTTGAATATAACAAAAATCATAAATAAATAACCTAGACGGTGTGGGCGATTCCTGTATAAAAGTATAGGCCGCCGCCGCGCCGTGTGATCTTGTGACGTCACGCGGCTATCTCGCTTGGGCTCTAGCGCCTCGACGAATCAACGTATACAAATTTTAGTACCGCGGTTAGTTATATTAATTGACTATCTATCTGTTGCATATTCAGCATTTATGTACGCCACATGGCACACGTAGTATATAAGAATCATATTATGATCGGTGGGGACTGTCCATCGTTCATTAGTAAGTAGACAATTTTTATGTTCATCATTACGGTTTACACAGTTAATAATAAAGGACTACAAAATACGTTTGTGTTGTTATTTATATTAATGATCCACAACACTATCAATTAAGCCAAAATCATATTTTTGTTTCATGGTCCTTTAAGATACGTGTACACGGCACCCGTGTACACGTGTTGGTTAATATCCGGTCAAAATCGCGAGCTCTAGAGGGGATAGATGAGTGTTGAAAGGATTAGAATTTAAGGCTTGAAGACAAGACATAGAATCAGAGGCTATTAAATAATTATTTGGGGGAAAATGTAAGATAAGAGTTAGGGCTTCAATGATGGCATAGCACTCAGCAGTAAAAGACAATGACTAGGAGGGGAGGTTATTCGCAAAGGAGATACCTGGCAAGATCTATTCGTACCGGCTCTCATAATACATTACTCGTCGGTGATCTCAATGCTTATCATCCTGCCTGGGGCTCTAACTCGATATCCAGTCGTGGTGACCAGATTTATGATTCAATAAACTTCTTAGGTCTTTGTATCATGAATGATGGTTGTCCTACTCACGTTGGACGTCCTGGCTTTATCAATTCGGCTATTGATTTATCCTTTTGTTCTCTCTGTATCTCCTGATACCTATCATGGCGAACTCTTAGCGAGCCCCATGGCAGCGACCATATCCCTATTATTATAACTGCTTATATCAACCATCTGACCCGTCCTGTAAATTCAAATGTCAATCCTGTTTCGGTTTTAAATAATCCCATGTTTTTTAACCTGAAGAAAGCCAACTGGTCATCTTTTGCCCTGCACATCCAAATTTCAATATTATCATCGTCGAATGATATTTCTTCAGCTCTCTCCTATTCTACCCTCACCAGTAACATTACCAACTCTGTCGAAGCTACAATTCCTAAGAAAAGACTTAACACCAATTCTTATCCACCCTCCCCTCCTTGGTGGAACTCTTCCTGCACTGATGCCGTAAAAAATAGATCCCTACTTTTTAAAAACTTTCGACGCTCAGGGTCCATGTCCGACTACCTCAAGTATCGCAGCGCGTGCGCCCTCACCACTCGTCTTCTCAAACACGAAAAGAGAAAAAACTGGAAAGATTTTTGCTCAAATCTTAACCAATGCCACTCAATACAACACCTCTGGACCACAACAAAGCGTTACAAAAACTGCGTAAATCCCGTCAAACACCCCGAAAATGACGATTGGTTCAACAATTTTTGCTCCAAAGTTGCCCCTAGCTATGTTTCATCCGCTTCAGAGTTTTGCCCACATTATTACTCTCAGTATTCTCCAACTCACGTTCTTACATATAACTTTACTATTTCCGAACTGCAGATCGCCATTTCTTCGCGTAAATCACCCGCCTTCGGTTTAGACAATATTTCTCCAATTATGCTTAAACATCTTCCCGCTAATGCTCTCGAGTGTCTTTTGTCAATCTTGAATATTTTAGTATCCCAACAGGTCCCTATTGCCTGGACCTCTTACCACGTCATACCCATTCCCAAGCCAAACAATAACTCTGCGTTTCGCCCAATAGCTCTCTTCTCCTCTATGTGCAAAGTTTTTGAACATATGCTCAAATCTAGACTTGATTTGTGGCTCGAAAGTAACTCCGTCCTACCTGCCAACCTGTTCGTCTTTAGAAAAGGTATGGGTACCATGAAATGTCTTTCTACTTTTATCGGGAAAATCTATCACTCCTTTAACAACAAGGAATTTTTCGTTGCCACCTTTGTTGATATTCGAGGTGCCTTTGATTCTGTCAATATTCCTACCCTCATCTCCCACCTCTTCTCACTTCAAGTCCCTGCCAAATTTTGTAACGTTTTGTCTGCCCTCTTCAGCCACAGAAAATTTTCTTCCCCCTTCGGTTCAACAAACACTCGCTCTACCTTTACTGGTCTTCCACAGGGTAGTTGTCTTAGCCCTATCCTTTTCAATGTATATATGAGCATTGTCGAAAAGCATCTCTCGTCGCTTGGTCATCAATGCCTAATTTACGCTGATGATCTGGTTATTTTCACCACTAACAAATCTCTTAATCTCGCTATAGAAAATCATAATCACGCCCTCAAAGATCTAAATGATGTTCTTCTTAGAGTTTCATTTGAAATCGCCCCTAAAAATCCAAAACCGTTATATTTGCACGGCGTAGATACTTAAACCATCCTCATATTATTCTTGATAACAACATTATCCCTACAGTTTCTAAAATCACATATTTAGGTATCACCCTTGACCCCAAACTTCGTTGGCTTCCTCACATAACTGCTCATAGCTTTCGCATCTCGATGGTCTAACTTTTTCCGAACCGTAACTGGTACCTAGTGGGGGTCAAATCCCTCCAGTCTTCCATCAATATACCTTTCCATCATACGCACCAAATTAGACTACGGCAGTTTCCTTTTTGGTTCTGCTTCCTTCTCTATCTGGAACCAAATCAATAAACTCCAAACCTCTTGCCTTAGAACCATCATGGGTTACGTAACATCTACTCCCTGTCCTGTCATAGAAGTTGAAGCTCTATGCCCACCTTTCAACATCAGATGTAGATGGCTTGCCGGAAAATTTCTTTTGAAAATGTTAACTCATTCTGATCACATAATTTTCGACACATATTATTCATTGTTTCTCAATTGGCGCTACGTGAATAAATCAATGCCAGTCTTGTCGGTTATTGCAAATTTACAGGTTAAACGCCTAGTTCTAATTGACTCTCTTAGATCTCTCAATACCCCTTTTAATCTCCATTTCATTCTCAACACCAATTGCTCACTTACCATCAAAATTATTATATATTTTATTTTGGATGCCGGCTTTATTATTTAAAATTTCTATGTTTCTTATCTGACATAATTATCTTATTTATTATTGTATCACCGTGTCTGTATCTATCAATGTCTTAATTATTGAATTATAATAGTTATACTAAAAGTTCTAATAATAAAAATAAAAAAAAATTCTTAGATTTTGATATATCATTTGTAAGAGTAAAACTATGTACATTCAAGGTGTAAAATAATGTAAATATTTAATCCCAAGATTGTGAAATCCTTGCATGTGCTGACAAATGAAAATTATATACATATAATATGTATATATTACTAGTCTGAAACAGTGGATAGCGTTTCGTCATCAATAAGTATTGATTATATTTATAATTAACGGAAAAAAATATTAACTTTTCCAGTCTTGAGACTGTAGCTGAACTTCGTGAAATTATTAATACTGACCGAGAAAAAATACGAGCTGGATAAATTGGCTTTTAAAATGGGATACGAAGTTGTACGGTTGCCACCCTACCATTGCCAATACAATCCTATAGAAATGATTTGGTCACAAGTTAAGCGCCAGGTGGCAACCAAAAATACAACATTTATGATAGTTGATGTAAAAAAACTAATGCATAAACCCATCGATTCAGTGACAAAAGAAAATTGGATTAACTGCGTTCATCATACTGAAAAAATACAAGATTACCAAAAAGAAATGCACAGAGAAGTTATTTTAGAGCCCATTATTTTAACGATTCTACCTGGTGAAGCAGTACTAATGAGGATGATGATCAAGATGAATTTTAAATGTAAAATGTATGTACTTAATTTTTTTTTATGTTTATAAATTGTCGTTACATTTTTTTATAACAATTATATGATGTTTAATATTAGATATAATTTTGTAAGATATATATTTAAAATAGTAACTGTAATTTATTTTTCTTAATCATAACATTTGTAAAAATATAACAAATTTTAATATGTATGTTGAATGGTGATATAATAAAATACATATATCAAACATTTAAAAAAACGCGCCAAATTGTTTTGGTTATCACTGATGTAAAATGGCCATTGGGATCACTGTATTCAGCGCTCAATTTTCGTGAGCCCGACTAGTCATATTTTTTAATTTTTGAATTGCAGTATGTTTCTGTCTGATCACCTAGAAATATGTTGATTTATAAAAAAAATCCATTAATTTCTTTCATTTTTTCTATTGTTTTAACAGTTTAAAAACAAATGTTCTAATTTCAGAAATAAATTTACAGACATAGGCAATTTCCAAAACAACTTTGTATTACAATTTATATGAAAAAAATTATACTAATAAATCAAACAAATAAATATTATAATTAATATTTTGTACAATAAATTATATGTAGTATGGTGAATAATCCACTAGGATAGATATTAAATCATTCAGATTTTTTAAATTTTACAAAATATAATATGTGGTTTGATATTTTATAGGAAAAAATTCATATAAAATTTAAAGTGCTACTGGTAAATTTATGATTATAAATACATTACTTATTTGAATAATATGCAGAAATGTCGCAAATCAGACTTATAATTAGATAAACTGATACAGTTTATCTTTAAAATATATTTTTAACACTTTTATAATTCATCATGTTCCAGGGATTCTTCTTTATCTTCATCTTCTTCTACTTGTTGATCATCAACTGATTCTTCGTCATCATAACTAACTTTTTCATCTAATGGAATGCCTAATGATTGTCTCATTAGAGCTTCAACACTTTCAGCAAAGTCCGCAGATTCTTGGAGCATAAATCCTGATCGTAATGTTGCTAAAAAAAAACAAAAACTTAATAATTTTTCAAAAAAAAAATTGCAATCTTTTATTATTATTTTTAGTTAATTAACACATTGATTTTTTTTTTTTTTAAGCCACTAATATGCAACTAAATTAACTCAACAATTACAATTTAAGAAAGTATACAATATTATAATATCTAGATAATAAAGCCAGCCTCCAATAAAAAAGTGATTACAATTTTTATTGTAGATACAGATTTAGTATTTAAAATGGAATGGAGGTTGAAAGAAAAAAAGAGTTTTGAGGGAGTTAAATAAAATTAGTCGTTTAGCCTGTAGAGCACAGCAATGAAATAGAATATGGGAAAGGTCCCAGATACATTAATTTGAATGAAGTGTACAAATTTAAGCTTCATTTAAGATAAGTTTGAAAAAATAATTTGGTAATAAAGTATATTCTATACACAAATGATTAAATTAAACAATAATATGGTCTATGTAAATTTAAGTTATTAAACCATGTTGGGCTAATATATCTGTCTCAAAATGAAGTCTATAGATAAGTTATACCCGTAAGAAGACCATATAGATTAGTGATATTTTAAAAAAGGGATGTGATCAGACTAGGGTAGATGAGTAAAGAGATTTAGCCAGATTATTGGCAACTTTGTTACCGTGAATCCAAAGTAAATTATATAATTTAATTTATTGAGGGTGAAAATAAGAGACTTAATACAAAGAACAAGTGAGAATAGATGAGAGTTAACGGGGTTGGAAATAAGGCTTGTAAACATGATATAGAGTCAGACACTATTAAATAATTATTTGGGACAAAATTTAAAATTAGTATTAAGGCTTCAATGATAGTATAACACTCTGCTGTGAAGGAAGAAAATGAAAGATTAAGGTTATAAGTAAAAAAAACAATGAAATTTAAAAATTTTAATTTAGAGGATAGATCTAAAAATTGGTATCCAGATTGAGCACAAGTAAAATAAAGTAGAGTACCATATGACTGTTTATAAAGTGGGAATTTAACTGAGTTAATAGTGTATTAGTAGAAATCAAAAATAGCATTAGCGATAATAGATAAGACAGGTGGATTTAGGGACACACCACCAATTGAGATACAACGAGTAATAAATGTCAAATATCAGGTAATCACTATGAGATAAGAACTTCAAAAAAAACTTTCCAACAAGTCAGCGATATCTGATACTGAAAGGTGAACAGATAGATTCAACTTCTATAGCAGCACAGAAAAAAGATTTTTAATAATTCTATGAAGGAGATTCGAAGTTTGTTAATTATTTTCCTATTAGAGAAGTTAGCTGAACCAAAAAGAAAGCAACCATACTGACATTTAGAGCATATGATTATAAAGTATATGGATAAAAGGCTTGAAGGATGGAAGCCCCACCAATTCCCAGTTACCGATCTGAGGAAGTTAAGACTATCGAGAAACAAATGCTATAAGCGAGGTAATATGTGGTAGCCAACAAAGTTAAATGACACTTAAATAGGTGATATTAGAAACAAATAGGATAATATTATTATCAATATATATATATATTGATAATATTATTATCAATATATATATATATGAGATGATTTAAGTATCTGTGAAATGTAAAAATGACTGATTTTTATTTTATGGGTGGACCATCATGTTACTTTAATTAGGATATTGCTTAGATCCTTGAAACAGAGTTAATATTATTAATAGCAAGATTAAGAAAATTATTTAAAAAAAAAATAACCAAATCATCAGCATAAATAAGACATTGATGACCGAGCAATGAAAAATGCTTTTTAATAATACTCATATATATGTTAAACATGATGGATGATCCAAAGTGGGAAAAAAAAGGTTACTAAAATTAAAAAAAGAAGACAAAATGTTGTAAAATTTGTAAGGAACTTCAAATGAAAGAAAATGATAGTGAGGGTAAGAATTTTGACAGAATCAAAGACATCACTAATGTTGACAAAAGTCAACAAAAAATTCTTTATTATTGAAGGAATATTCCCAATAAAAGTTGAAAGACATTCTATAGTACCCATACCTATAATAAATACAAACAAGTTTACTGACAAGATGTAGTTAGATTCCAACCACCCATAACCATCAAGTCTAGATTTCAGCATATATTCAAACCTTTTACATAAAGAAGGAGAGAGTGCAAATGAAAGAAAAGAGGTTTTAGAGTTTAGTTTAAGAATGGTGATGACTCGATAAGGTAGGAATTTGTTGAGTTTTTAAACATTATTCAGAATAGACAAAAGAGAATCCAGAACATTAGAAGGGAGATGTTTTAATTTTATTTGTTGAAATATTGTTTAGACCAGAAGCAGTGATTTACACGAGAAGATAGACAAATTTAATTCAAATATATTAAAATTATAAAAGCATAAGGTGGAGAAAATTAAGAGTAATAATAAGGGCAAGTAAAACATTGAAAAAAATTAAATTACCTGTTCTAAACAACATAACTGCAATATCTTTTGCTTTTTGATCATCAGGATCATCTCTTACTCTCCTTAACAAATCTTTTATTAGAGGATGACGTGGATTTATTTCAAGAGATTTGCGTTGCTTTAAATAAAACTCTCTTTGTGGATCATCAGCTTTTTGGTGAGCATTGGATAATGCTAATCTTTCCATATTACCAGTCCAACCAAACATTCCAGCAACAAGAGCACATGGCGATTCAGCTAAGCGATCTGATACGACTGCTTTTGAAATCTAAACAGTACACTCATATCAATATAGTATAATACAAGATATATATTACAAATAATAATAAAGTTTTTCTTAACTCACTTGATCTTTAAGAGCATTATCACCAAACCATTTTGTAAGTGGTTCAAATTGAATTTTCAATTCTTCTGCCTTTTCTTTATTTTCAGTAAGAGAAACACCCTCTTTGGCCACATTTTGGAACTTTTTACCTTCAAATTCTGGAATAGCAGATAATGTATATTCATCTACAGCTTCAATAAGATACAGAACTTCATATCCCTTGCGAATAATGCCCTCAACAAAAGGAGAACGCTCAAGTTCTGCCTTACTAGAACCAGCAATGTAATAAATATGCTCTTGTTTTTCACTCATACGTTTAACATAATCTGCTAATGATGTAGGAGTCTCTTCAACAGATGATTGGAATCGCAACAATTTGGCAAGACGTGCTCTATTAGATGGATCTTCAATAATGCCCAATTTTATGCTATAAAATTTAAGAAAATTAGAACAGTACTTATGCAAAACTATTGTTTTATTTCATTCTAATTGTTAACTTACTTTGTAGAATATTCAGCCCAGAATTTCTTGTATGATTCAGCATCCAACTTTTTAAGCATATCTAAAGCCTTTCGAATAAGTTTTTTTTTAATGATTTTAAGTAACTTATGTTGTTGTAAAACTTCACGTGAGACATTCAATGGCAAATCATCTGAATCTACAATTCCTTGAAGAAAACTTAAATACTTTGGCAATAAATCAGTAAATTCATCTGTTATAAATACTCTTCTAACATAAAGCTTTATGTTGTCTGTTACTGTACCATATTTGTTAAAGGTATCCGATGGCTGCGCAGATGGAACATAAAGCAAGGATTTAAACGATACTTCACCTTCAGCATTGAAATGTGTATAACTCAATGGATCTTTTGTATCTTTAGTTAGTGCCTTATAAAATTCATTATACTCATTTGTTTCTACATCATCAGATTTTCGAGTCCATATAGGTTTATGGTTATTAAGGATTTCCCAATCCCAAACAGTCTTGTCTACCTTCTTGGTTTTTGGAGTTTCTTCTTTAGCATCTTCTACTGCTGCATCATCTTCGTCTGATTTATCTTCATTTTCTGGCCGTTCGTCTTCTTCAATTGGTTCATCTACAGTTTCAGTTTTGCTGGACCACAAATAGATAGGGAAGTTGATAAATTGTGAGTATTTTTTCACTAAATTTTTCAAAGTATTTATTTCTAAATTATCTATGGCTTCCTCTTTCAGTTGTAAACTAAAAAATGAATAAAAAAAATTTCAATTATATAAGAATTAGTAGAATCTTTAAAAAAAATGTTAACAAACCTAATTTGTGTTCCTCTCTTAAGTGTTGGTCCTCTAGGGTCTTCAACAATAGAAAAACTGTTGGCATCTGATTCCCATATATATTGTTTATCATCATTGTGCTTGGTGGTAACCAAAACTTTGTCAGCAACAAGAAAAGCAGAATAAAATCCAACACCAAATTGTCCAATCATGTCATTCATATTCTTATCTTGACCTTCCCCAGAGTTCAATTTACTTAAAAACTCAGCAGTACCAGATTTAGCTATGGTACCCAGATTTTTTACCAAATCTTCACGAGTCATTCCAATTCCTGTATCAGTTATATGCAACATCCTGGATTCTTTGTTCACCTAATTTACCATTTAATTATTAAAAACAAATTGCTATAAACTAATTATAAGTAATAAACTTTAGGTAAACATTATGTACTTATGCTTAAATTTATTTTAAGTGATTCAAATGCAGTGGAAACATAATAAATTTGATACAAACCAAATTTAATAGAATATAAGGTAATTTATTCAAAACATTAATTTAGACGACCCTTGTAAGTTCTAGAAGTTAAACCAAGAAATATATTGAAGTATTACATTAACAAATTTATAGGTAGATACATGATACAAAAATAGATTGCCTTCTAAAGGTAAAAATATCAACTAAATACTAATAAACATGCTTATAAACAATACATTTTAGATTCTGGATGGAGCAAAGAATGTAATGATTTCATAATATTGAGGTTTTTTTTGTGTGTCTTCACGTTTTGGGGCAGTAAAAGTGAATCTAGTTCATATTTAGGGCGCAAAAGTAAAAATATCCCAATCATTTTTATATTGCGTTAAGAAAAACAAAAAATAAATTCAAATTTTTGACAAAATTTATTTTGATTTTTAAGTGTAGCACAAAGAATAATGACTAGTTACATTAAATGTTCACAAAATGTTTAAATTAGCATTTTCTATACTCTATACAATTTTCAATATATTTTTACATTTTTTTAAGCTATTTATAGGAATAAGGAATTGTTGGTAAAATTTTTTTTTATAATTAACGATAAAAATATAATTTGTTATTTGTTATTAATTATTCGGTCAAATTAATTGAAACATAATACAAGGTTTCTAATAACTTGATAGTGAAAATTAAAAAAAAAGTTGTGTGTTTATTCACAATAGATTTATAAGCATATAAATTTAGAATTTTGACAAAATACGTGAAAATAGTGAAAATTTGCAGTTTTTTTGTTCAAAAATAAGATTGGATAATTTAACACAAAATTTTTCACGTTTTTCTACCTTTAACAAAAAAAAAAAAAAAATGGAAAGTCAAAAGTAGATTTTTATGAGCGTTTAAAATTAGACATTGAATATTTATCTGTAAACTAACAATTTCTCGGAGATAAATTTTCATATTTTATTGAAGTTCAAAACTAAATAACTGTAGTTATTTGAAATTTTCACCTAAGGTTGAGATTATTATTTTCTATACATGATATATTTTCAAAAATATTTTGTATCTTTTTGAGCTAATTGTAGGTAAAAAAAATGTTCATTTTTTTTATAAATATTAATTAAAAAATAAAAAAATCTGTTCCAAAAGTTTGAAAATTGAATACAAGGTTCCTCATAAGATGTTATAATAGCAGTTGAAAATTATTAAAGATAGATAATTATTAAATCATAGACACACATTTTTTTTTTAAAAGTATAGGTTTAAAATATAGGTTCAAATTTTGACTAAAACTTATCATAATATTGAACATTTGCCAATTTATTTTGCAGTTAATAAAAATGTATAAAATGTTCAATTTTCTAATGATTGAACATTAAAAAAAGATTTTTCAATCAAATAAATAAATGAGCATGGTTATTCTTTATAGACATTTTAAGTTCAAATTTGGATGAAGTTATAAATTTAAAATTAAGAATATCAATATTAGTTATTTTGTTGATATTTAAAAATATTTTTGTGGGTGCTTGAAACTTTTAAGTATATTATTATTTTTCATACATACATTTTCATATATGTTTCAAATAAAAATTGATCCAATCTACTATATTATTAAAAAAAATAAAGACAGCAATATTATAATATATACTTGGTAATATAGACTGACAGACTGTCTTCACTCTACAACCTTTTTTTATATACAATAATTTTATATCATTGAATTCATATTTAATACATCTATTATTACACATTATTATTATTATTCAGCAAGGCGGTACTCACTTGCCTACCTTTTTTTAATTTTAAATTGATTTATGATCCTTTATGTTTATATTTTAGATTTAAAAATTCTTTAAAACTGCATATACCTACAGTTAAGTAAATCAAAACATATTACTTCGTAACTAAAATCTAAATAGATATAAGATTACTAAATTATAGACTATTTTATTTAAAATTATTAAGCTTTAAAATATTTTAACAATATTGCACATACCAAAATTTCTAAGATGCATTACTTATATAAGTATATTAAAAGAAAAATATTATCCTGAATAAGTGATGAAATTATAATCTGTACTTAAATAAGAAATCAATAATAGTTGAATAAATAAATCTAATGTATAAATTATTTGTGTTAATATAAACTCTAAAACTTTTAAAATCATATTAAAAATAATCAATATTATATATTACTTTGATTCTGATAGAAAGTTCATTAGTTGCATCCAAAAGATTAGTATTTGATAACGCCAATAATCTTATTTTATCTAAAGCATCTGATGCATTTGAAATAAGTTCTCTTAAATAAATCTAAAAATAACAATTAATTAACATAATTTTTTTATTTATCAAAACAATTTAATAATAATACATACTTCTTTATTTCTATATAATGAGTTGATAATAAGTTTCATCATTCGATTAACTTCAGCCTGGAAAGTAAAAGTTTCAGCTTGTTCTTTCAGCTCTCGTAACTGTGCAGCATTTAAACCGTCTAATTTTATTTGTTCTTCTGCTTTTATTGCTACCTTATCATCTGAAATAATACTTTATTTTAGATAATAAACTAAATAAATATATTTTAGATTTATTACTATAGGTTAATACTACTATATAATTAAGTTTGTATTTTTATTATAACTGTTTTTTTTTACCATTAGGCCATCTGTTACAGATATGCACAATAAGCTTAATTGACAAAATAATAATAAATAATGACATGAAAATAAAAAAGTGAAAAAGTCGCTCAATAAAGATACTTTATAATGAAATTTTTTTATATTAGTTCTATTAGCAAATAATAATTTACATTTTTTTTTCATTATTATATATCTTACAATCAATCACAATATAAAACAAACACATCATCTACAAAAATAAATATACCAACCTACATAGCAGATAAAAAAATATTAGTTTTTTAACTAACTCTTAATTTGAAAGAACAAGACGAAAGATACTAAATAAAAAGAGAATTTTATTTCAGAGTATAAATAGTATAATAATTATTTTACATATTTTTATTTAATAATAACATTTATAAAATAATTAAAAATTAAAACAAGTATCAATTACCTTCACTAAAGAGTAGCAGAAGAGTCATAAAAATGCAAATTATTGAATTTTTATGTACCTACAGTTAAATTGTAAGAATGAATATCATATGTGAATATAGTATTTAAATTTATAAACTAATAGATAATTTAAATCACTTTCAATTTTATATGGATTGTTAAGTTTAATTTTTTTATTGTATCGATCAAATAATTTAATCAATGTCAAAAAATAAAAATTCTTTCTATTAAAATATAATATTATGATAATGTAGTAAATTACACAATACTAATTTAGAAAAACTTTACTAAGTTCCTTTACTTAAATACTTATGATACACACTTCTATACAAATCATAAATATTAAATTTTAGTAAATTTTACCAGTAACTGCTCCTTCTTTGCTGGCACCATCAACAGTTGTGTCAACCGTAAACGTTTTGATTATTTCTCCTTCGTCTTCTAGGTCTTCAGCTGCACATCGTTCTAAAGGTAACACAACATTGTTTATAAATACACAAATTTAAATCGTCTAAAAATGAACAGATAATTTATTACGCTTAAAAAAAAATCGTCCATAGCAAACTTACCAGTTATCGGCGAAAACGCCAAAACCACAAGTATCAGATACTTTAGTTTCAACATGTCCACGCAACTTTTAGTCAACGTGTAGAAACAAAAATACGATAGTCACAAAATCACTACGAATGTACGTAAGCAACAATATCAGGGCCTGAATGTCAGTGAACTGTCGAATGTCGAATGAAAAGTGGAAAGAGTACAAGCAACTGTAAATCGTAATACAGTGATATACCGCTGAATTATAAATTATAAATATATAAATGCAGACCAATGAGATCGCTACACGAACACTGGACCGGCCAATCCGGCAATACTATGTGGCTTTTCTTCAGGAAAACACAATATGAAGTTGGTGACGTCACTTTTGTCTATGCGTCAAGCAAATACGGAATTTACAACATTGATAATATAAATTATAAAGATAGTATATTAAAAACCGCGGTGTTAGAATCTGATACGGTTAGATAACTCTTCCCTGTCAATAGTCTGCTTAATTATTAAAATATGTTTAAATGTTGAAAAAATTGAACGTTGCCAATTATACGTTTTAAAGGTTAAGTGAAAATATTCAAAATTTTATAAATTAATTTCTGCTAAGTGTTACAGAACTGAACAATTATTTTTTTATTTTATTTCTATTTTCCTGAAAAATAAATTGTGTCATACGCATTTTAACATAATACATTATTGTATATACTATTATCTGTTCATAATGTATTACGCATGGAAAACTTAATGGATCAACTTTTATCAAATTAACTATAATAAGGTCTAATAGGTTAGCTGATGAACAGTGTTAAGCAAAACTTTTATTTTTTTTTTGTAAAATTAGAGAAGTGTATGTTAGTGTGTATTAATCTACCTTTTGTTTTCATATTGACCAAAGTAACTGGCAATTACTAAAAGTATACTTGTGATACTACAAAAGAAGATTTACAGACAACAGTTTTTGGTATATTTCAGCAACTGCTTTGATAAATATTTTACATTTTAAAGTCAAGTTAATAACTAGAAAAATTAAATAGTTGATTCATTAATAAAATAAAAATACTAAAAACACTAATATTTTTCTTACTGAGCATATATTTCTTAATTTATCCACTATATTATTTTGTTTTTTAATAAAATCAATTAAAAAATATTCACAAAAAATATCATTTGTGTCTAAGTGTTCAATATTTAAAGTATTCAACCATTTATTCTTTAAATATTGATTTTTTGGTGTTGCAATGAAACCAATAAATTTTCTTTACCAAAGTTAATATAAATTATTTTATATAATAACTAATAACAAAAGAGAAACATTAGGAATTTAATAGAAAACGCAGTTTGATATTATACAAATCAAGTTTATTGTAAAACACATGGTTTTGTATAATATTACAGTAATTATAAATTTAATATTCAATTTACATTATTCAAATTAGTAATGGCTATTCAAATTCAAATCCCTATGACATTTAGCGGTAATTTAATAACCAATCTCAAAAATATATTCCTAACCTCAAAAATGTCTAACCAGTTGTGATCTTAAAAGTGTAGTGAAAATTTATAACCTATTTTTTGTGCAAATGAGCAGTACATTGTTGGACGATTTGTTAGGGTGGTTGGAAATTTTCTGGTATCCGACTTTATCTTCTAAGACTGGTATTAACAGATATATAATATTGTTATCCTTAATTCACATTGTGTGGCAGTGATTTAATCTATTCTGCGGCGATATTGGCTGCATGTCTTAATAGTTTAAACTTCAATTGTTAGCAATTTGGCATACCGGTCGCATATTTGCAAACCGAGATAACAGAAATGATAAAAAAAAATTATAAAGATTTTCTGATTTTCAATGACAAATTAATATAAAATAATACTTTAATAAACCAAAACTGAATACACGTCTCAATCCTCAGGTACTGCAAATGTTTTTTAGTATTTTCGGATTTTTTGTTACAAGGCAAAACCGGATGTAACTGTTGTTTGTATACAAGAGATTAGACCCACCAAACGCGTTTAATATGTTTGGTAAGACGTCACTTGCCCTCTTACGATCGCTGACTCGTGAATTCCGGTATGTTACATCAAACGGCAAGTTGCTTGACCGGCCTTTAATGAAGTTGATACTCTCCGAATACCGATCAAATCAAATCACCCAGGCGCAGTACTGTCGTGGCCCCGACGAGATGGTATGGGTTGCTGACACATATTTACAGTATGTACGATCACAACGTATATGCCGTGAGCTTGCCGACAAACATCAAAGACGAGAAAAAACCGTTCAAGAAACAGCGGATATGATTGGTTTTAGACTACCATCATCACCGACAAACAAAGACAATTAAAATGTACAATGTATATAAAGTATATAATTTAACGTGAAAATCATTAGTGTTAAAATATTATGTTTTTTCTATTTTTAATACTTCTAATTGTATGAATTGTTTTTTTAGTAAAATCTGTTTAACCTAAAAACTATTTGTCTTAGCATAATAAATGTGTTCATTTATTTACAACAAATAATGCTCACTCGCTTTCTCAAACAGTACTTTCTTTAATGTTAATTTTTAATACTTTAAGGTTATATAATAAATATACCAACACATAGTTTTAATTTTTCACGTGTTTGCTATAAGGTTATAAAGATATCTTATTTTTTACCACTTGCATCTCTACTAGACAATAGCTTTTTTTGAATTATTGACTTACTAGACATTAAAAAAACCATTTATTTTTCAAAAGCTTTATTACAAATACTAATATTTATTAATATAAAATTGTTTCCTTAATGTATACATTAAAAAATAAAAGTTATGCAAAACACGAGTTTGAATATATAAAAAAAAAGGTTTTTATTAACATTAAAATAAGATTTCCTAGAAATTTTCATATTTATACATTAAGTATTTGAATTATTAAAGATTCCCAAACATAAAATCTTATATTAGGATAATAGGAATATTATATTACAACATAATATGCCCTAAAATGTTGTAACAAAATAAGCGTGTTCTCATATTCTTCAAAATAAATTATATTACAAAATCATTCTATGTGAACACACCATAAATTAGGTAGTCAAAATTAAATAAAACTTGAATGGTAAAATTAACATGAGTTAGTACTTAAATTTAAAGAGCATAATAATTAGATATATTATTAGTTTAAGAAATAAAAAAAAACATTAATCTGCTGCTAACACATGAAAATACTTTAAAGTCAAACAATTTATTTTTTTATATTTATTATCAATTTTAAAATGGATTAAATTTTGGGCCAGGTCCTGACATATTTCTTGGTCCAGAAGGTCTTGGATATCCACCTCCGCCCATATTATTTGAAAAAAATGAATTAGGAGGACCAGAGTTGTCATTACGCCGAGAAAATGTGTTTCCAAAAGAATTTCCACCACCGCCACCACCACTGCTGCTACCACCACCACCAAATGAATTGTTTCCAAATCCTCCAAAACTCCCACCATTGCCCGAATTCGGTGGTCCCATATCATCCATACTGAAGTTATTACCACCAGAACCTGGTCCACCTCCAACTGGTCCATCCATAAATAGTTCAATATATCTATGTTGCATGTATGTCTTATCCTTTAATATAAAAATAATATATTTTTTATTGTACATAAATTATTAAGGAATTACTAATTTTTACTTTTGACATAGCTCTCATTGCATCTTCTTTATTACCAAATTCAACATTTGCTTCTCCAGATGGTCGATTATTGTTATTGAAAAGAATACGTATATCAACAGGTTCCAATGGTTCAAAAAACTAATTTGAAATTTTATTAACAATAAATACAAAGTTATATTTATTAAATAAAATATAAATATACTAACTGTAGCGATATCATCCTCATTTGCTTTAAAAGGTAATCCTCTCATATGTACAACATATAATGGTCTACTTGGTGGAGCATTCCAGTTATTATTACTCCATCCTCCTCCTCCTCCTCCTCCAGCACCACCACTACTTCCACCCATCATACCTTGACCACCTCCACCACCACCTCTTGGACCACCCATACTTCTACCACTGTTCCATGGATCACCTCCATTATCATAGCCATTATTTCCAAATGACTTCATATTACGTCCAGTTCTCATGGGCATATCAAAGTACCTTCCACTACCACCACTGCCTCCACTACTAGAAAAACGATCCATTCGGTCATATGGCGTTTGTCTTGGTCTTCTTTGCAGTGCTTGATTGCGAATTTCTGCTAAACTACTGCGGAATATCTCAATATATCTAAAAAATCATAAAAAAATGAGTAATTTATAAAAAATAATGATTTAAAATCTTAATGCAATTAAGATACCTAAGAGTAACTTAAAACAATAAGTAAAGTTTTACTATAGTAGAAACAATTAAGATTTAATTTAATAATTAAAATTAAAAATAAAAAACAAACCACAAATAAGGAGGAGCGAAGGATTACCCTCCCGGCCTCCCTTTGTTTAACTACATGTGATTATATTACCCGCCAATTTTTCACTGGGATAATAAATAAAGGAAGACACCCCACCTGTGTCCTATTTTCTCCTTGTGTTTCTGCAGAGCTTTCTCTGCATTCTCTCTGTCTACAAATTGTACAAAAGCTTCCCCCGTACTCCGCCCCGTGAAGTCGGTTGCTATGGTTATACCGTCTGGTGTCATCTCCAACCCTGTTGCCCACAATACAACCAATCATAGATAACCCAATCATTAGCACAACCAAAAACACAAAAAGTTCAATTAACAAAAGGTAAATATTATTAAGTTTGAATATTTTTATAAAATTTGAAGACGAGGCAATTCATTAAGATAATTTTATTTGTTATTAATTTAAACATGTGATATTTACAAATTAAACAATTTATCTAAATCTTTTTTTTTTTTTGTCCATAAATCTAATTTTGATATAATAACTAGCTATTACTTTTTAACTCTATTTTTAAATATTTAGTTCAATATTTAAATATAGCCCATACAACTTAATTTTTAAGTAGTAAATCATGAATATATAACTGTGGGCAAAATGCTCACTAGTTATCAACATTTTATGTTTAATGGAACATAGTAATGTTTAAATCTATACAAAGAAATATTATTTGATTTAACAATCAAATGTTTCACTTAAAATAAATTATAAGCTTTACCTAGTGAAATTGTTGTTAAAAATAAAAAAAACTGTTAAACGAATATCACAAAAAAAATTTAAAATATAAATCTTATTGAATTACCAAGAAAAAGCAAATTTATAACTAACCCAAAAATTAGCAAGAGAAATAAAAAAATAAATTCAGTCAATGTGTAAAATAAAAAAAAAAAGTATACCTTGGAAAAATTGTACAATATCATCCTTAGTAGAACCAAAGGGAAGACCTCTTAAACGAACACAATTATCATCTAGTACACTGTCAAGTGTTGAACCAGTTTTTTTAATAACCCATTCCATTTCTGAACGTTTTGATCGAAATACTAAAATAAAAAAAAATGTATAAAAATTGTTAAAAAGTTTTAAAATACAAAATTTAAAACTCACTATCAAAATTTAAATTTAACTAATTGTGAACTATTGTAAATTAAAAGCGGAATAAGAAAGTTTTTGTTTAACAACTGATTTTGAACAAGACAAGGATTTATTGGTCTTTACATTTGTTTTTTTGTGAGTCTGTCAGAAAGCTTTAGAGTAAAAATTGTTCTCACACTTTGTGTAGTTTCTTCCAGGTCTTAAATTCAATCTAATTAGTACTAAAGTAGATAAACATAGGAAAATCCTAGTAATTTTTTGAATTAGGAAAAAAATAATAAAGAACAGCAAGAAAATGGAAATATCCAGTTTTTGTCAAAATATAAGTATAAGTTCTGTTGGTAGGCTTCAAGGCACAATGGTGGCAATGGGTTAAGTAAATAAATGTCAAATGTCATGCTCTCAAGAGCATTACTTTATTATTCCAACAAGAGACTAACTTGCATTTTGCAAAAATTAACACTGTAAAAATTTTTTTTAGCCACAGCCAATTGAAAGAAACGAATGCCGTTAAAAAAAATCAATTTAATCAAGGTGTGGTTTTTTTTTATGAGATAGAGTTTAGATTTTGTTTTAAATCAGAAAGATAACTTATGAACTAAAATGTCTGTTTTGTTAACTTTTTATACAAAGCTCAAAAATATATATCTCAAGCATAATACATGAAACCTTTCCCTTCTTCAATTGAATATTCTTCCATTTGATTTAATAAAATTTATGTATAAGCTATATTTTGGAAGCAATATCAGTATTATATTATAAACACATTATTAAATGTAATTAGAGTTTAACCTTCAATGTAACGATTGCCCATATGCTCTCGATCTTTTTTAAGAGCAGCCTTAAGATCTTCTTCAGATTCCATTTCAACATAAGCTTCACCACTTGGTCTTCCTTCTCTAGCCATAGTCAAATGTACTCCAGCAGTTCCATCTTTAACCTTTGCTTCACCTACAATATACATAAAATACATTACATTTAATTTGTTTAAATATAAAACTATTAAATCTATTTAACTATACATCTTCAAATTTGAAATTTAATTTGACATTTGGCAATACCATAATTATACCTAATGGTAATCAATTTTGACAATTACAGTATACTCTCGACTTATCAGTGAGATAGGGTGGTATGTCAACCGAGAATAACAAATTAGAACAAGTTAATTCCTTTGTTAAAAGGCAAAACTTAACAAAAAAATTTTTATCTTCCTATTTTAAATCACTGGACAAGATGGGAATAATCAGCAATGCATATTTCTAGGGTATATTTTGGGACCTAGGTTTTTCTTCCACTTGTGGAAAACTGATCTGTAGAACCATGATTTCTTAAATGTGCATATGCATATTTTTAAGTTCTATATAAAAAACCTAGGATAACAGAGAGCCAACTGTATAATCAATATTATATTAAGTGTATCCTACTAAAACAAAAAAAAAAAATAATGCAAAGAATTATTAGATAAATAATATCAAAAATTTTTAATTGTCAGTGCTCAGTGTGCAACGAAGAAAATAATCAGCAATATGTATTACAAATAGCAGCACAAAAAATAACTCCAGAAATTTACACCCAGAAAAAATAACCTTAATAAATAATAAATATGAACCCCATATAAAATTTTGCAAATTTAATAAAGAAAAAGTAGGCAAGTAAGTACTGTCCTGCTGTACATTAGGTGTCTAGAGAGGTCATTGTTAGAGATGTGTTAAAATTGAATTTAATGGTGTTACATCATTGTGTATGAAAATCAATTCTGAATGAAGACAGTCTGTCAGTCTATATTATTATAAGTATATTTTAAGAAAATTATAGCTTTTAAAGTAATTTAGTTTTCTATTAATAATACAGAAGGTTGAATTAATTTTTACAGAAAAAATGTATCCATACCTCTTATTACATCCAAATCAATGAAATTTAAATGATAAGCACAATTTTTTTTACCCTTTTCCATCTAATTTCAAATATTTTCTCTTAATCAAGCACTACACACATATAAGTATTGTTACTTATGTCTAATATAAAAGAAACTATAATAGAAATAAAAACTTTAAGATGAATGATATTGATTCTATTCAGAATATAAGTACACTAATTCGTGCAAGGTTTTATACATTGCCAGAATTGTGAATGGTCAGATATTATCACTCCCGATCATACACCATCATGAGGCACAGATGTACACTGTATAGAAACTGTGTCAGTTACCGGTAGTAAGAGTTGAATGCATAATTTGGAATGGTTTTTGACCCCTGCCCAATATACTATAATTTCAGTAAAATAATTAAAAAATTTTGCTTTTAACATACCCAATATGCTTAAAAATTTGATTATATCATCAGCGGTAGCAGACCATGGTAAGCCACGCATTTTTACAACAAATCCTTCATTAGTTTGACAATCATCTTCATCAGTTTGTTCATTAGATCTTTTTTGGTCATCATTAATTTGCGGTTGTGATGATGGTTGTTGTTGCTGTTGCTGCTGTTGTTGTGGCTGCTGCTGTTGAGGCGATTGTTGCTGCTGTTGATTCATTGTATAAATTTCGTGAATACTACAAAAATGTAATGAAATTAAAATATATAGTAAATATATAAAATTTAATATATCCAAAGAAAAAATTGGAATGTATCGATACATATCGCTTTAAAATCAAGCGTACAAGAAATTACATGTGAAATAATATACCAGTGAAATTCACCAACCGATACAGACATGGATCTTGATAAAAGTCGATATGTATACAATTTTTCTTACTAAAAATCTTAAAAATAAAATAAAATCTTTACAAAAGTCCAAAACTTCAAAACTTAATGATTTAATTTTCATACCTTTTACGTTAATATCACAGCAGCTATTATTAAAAAAAAAAAAGAATTTGATTTTGATTGAAGAACTAACGTTAAGAAATAACAATTATCATATTTAATAGTATCGTATTAAAGAAAAATATGTATAACAATTCAAAAACACAAAACGGCTCATGAAACAAATAGAAACTGTAGTCTGCTAACTAAACTAAACTATTCAATTTCGAAAACTGTAATATTTCATATTATTTAAAATGCACGACCATAAGAAAATCTGTGGCACTTGTAAAATAATGAAATGAAATAAATAAATTAAGAGGAATCAAACATGTTAAATTATAGACAAAATGGCTGTCTCAAGCGTTTGTTTATACCCAGTTCGTAACATTTTCTTATCCATGGATTATTTCTAATTATTTTCTTCGTCATGATAAACCGCCAATTCAAATTTTTTACTTCCGATTCAATACGAAACCAAAATCTATTCATTTTAAGTTTTTAATTTTAATTTCAACATTTTGTAATATATTTTATACTGTAAGTACAGTTTCCTAGTATTTTAACTAGATTCATAAATCGCATGCTTAAAATATTTATCTTTTTATGTTATATTATTGTACTATTTTGTAACTTAAGTCTTAAGTAAAACTTTATGTATAATTTCGAAAAATAATAATAGTAAGAACCCAATAACTATTATATTATCATATTATTATTTATTTTTTTTGAATTTTTACTATGATTTTATAAAAAAATGTTAAAATTATAATTATATAATATTAGCTGTCCCACCGGCATTGTCCGAGCAAAAGATTAAGTTAAGATTAACCCCAAATGATTAACATGCAAGATGCAACCCCAAGCTACCTAGATAGGCAATCCGACTGCGAGCAGTATATTACCAAGTAGACCTTACGATGTGCTTAAGTGAAATTAGAATTAGGTATATAAAAAACATTATGAAGATGTCCGTGGCAAAAAAAATTTT
Organism: Pentalonia nigronervosa; assembly: GCA_014851325.1. Classification (NCBI taxonomy): domain Eukaryota; kingdom Metazoa; phylum Arthropoda; class Insecta; order Hemiptera; family Aphididae; genus Pentalonia; species Pentalonia nigronervosa. The sequence continues at coordinate 44,889 of JACXSJ010001804.1, read as the reverse complement.
TTTTATACATTTATTTGTAAAAAAAATGTATAGTCCATATTTCTACTAATTATATTAGTAATAATATTTGTAACCAATGGAAACCCTATAAATAAACAAAGTAGGTACTTAAATTTTATAATAAATCCCATCAAAAAAAGCACTTCAGTTTTTTCAAGATTTTTCAATTTTCTTTCCGTAAAAACTTTATTTGGACTATTACGAACATTTAAAAAAATTGAACCCAAACGTTCATTTTCACGCCTAAACCGATGAACCAATTTTGATGAATTTTAGTTTAGAGATAGATAACGTCACTAATAATATATATTATCAGTTGGATTTACTGCAAACTTTCATCCCCTTCAAGTTTTATTTTAAAGTAAATGGTTTTTACAAGCATACAAATCCGAACTTTAATTATAAATCTAACTAAATAAAGAAATATAGTCAATATTCGATAGAAGTAGAATAAATAATATAATTTATACATATTATATTTGTGTAAATACCCATTAGCCATGGCCATTATAGGGTATATTTAATATACCCTATATACTATATTATGCTTATTTAGTTATGTATATTATACCTACCCATTAGCGTAATTCTATTAGCAGGTGTAAAACTATCATAGTTTCATTTATCCGTTAATCGTTAAAACAAAATAATTCATATTATATACTTAGTTAATACAGTTTCAAAATCATGATCATTCGGTCTATTATCACTGTACAATTTATGATTTTTTTTAAAGTAGATACATGTTGTGACATTTTAGAACTTGTAGTAATAAAAAAAAAAAATAAAGAAAAACAATAATACTTTTTTCTCCAAAAACAGCTGAATAATTGCGATAAAAACTTATTTTGACTAGTGGGGTATTTTTATTTGTATGAATATCTTAAGAAGTGCTGAAAAAAAATAAAAATTTAAAAATTAAAATGCATAGCCTAATTATTCTAACCTAATAGCGCTATACTATAAAACATTTAATCATACACTAAGTATTTACTACATGATAAGTTTAATCTATATAAAATTTTACTCAATGGTTTGAAATTAAATAAATGTTTCATATTTAAATGATTATAAATGAGTGGTGCCGTGGCAGTAGCCGGTAAGTAAATGAGTCTAAGAAAAAATGCATTGGTATTAAAAAAATCAATAACCTACAGATTGCTGATAGGTATAGACAGTGGTGCATTTAGGAGTTTATAGAGATACCTTTATGGTATATAAATTATGACAGAAAATAGCCACAAATCCATAATTATCATTTATTCAATTTTGCGTCTTTTTGCAATTTTAGGTAGTTAGGTATACTAAAAAGTAAGGACTAAGGTAAATTACACAAAGATGTTAAAGATGATAAAGTAAAAATATTGTTTTATATTGTATTCAATTAAATCTTGACAGATTAAATGTTTTAAAATTGTAATATTTTAAAAACAAATGTAGTCTGTAGAAAGCCTTAAACAATAGACCTATTAATTAAAGTTTAATTAATAGGTCTATGCCTTAGACACTGTATTGAACTGAGTTGAACCATAGAACAATTTGTAATAGATTATTACATTATCGCATGATATAACCACAGATTATATAAAACATATAAAATAATATAAAAAAAATATGTATAAAATATTTGTTTTATATAATCTGTGATATAACTACAGAATAAATTAAATATATTTTATGATATAACTAGCAATTGTTAGTTATATTATTATGATTCATATCGATCGATTAGTGTATAATGGTTAGGTATATAAATATTATACAGTATTTTTACATATATTATAATAACATATGTATTTTATACATTGTTATAATCTTATACTATGTGTATATTTATATAATTATATGTATATAAATATTATTAAATGAAAATTAATGTGTTTGTAGTGTGTTGATTTAAATTTAAATTTCCCTTTAAATTTCATTTTAATGAATTTTGTTGGTTTATAATCTTGATATAATGAACTGAAAATTTCGATATTACGAATATTTTTTTCGGTCCTTGGTCCCTTGAAATCGTTACCTATATATATCGGTACTCAGTTTTAGTAAATCATGAGTTCACTAGTTCACTGTCCCTTCTTAATTCTTAAATCATGGTATCGTGCTGGTGACTGATGACCAATTATCATTACCCATTAACCCATCATTAACCCTTGTTCAGTTGTCCTTAATCATGAACCAGGAGAGTCCTCATACCAATTTGTAATGTATAAAATTATTTTCATTGTCTACAAAATATTAACGATCAAAATTTGAATTTACTGTTACGAGTAGAAAAAATTAATAACCACACAGATAATAATATTTTGTAATATAATAGAATCAAAATGGGTTTCAACTGTTTTAATAACGATACAGCTACCTATATCATATTAATTGTGGTTAACTATTTTGTTTGTTTGTAAAATTATTACTATTTTATTTTTGTAGGTGAAAATATTCCGAAAAATATTTTTTAATCTATTGAACAAAGTCATATGGTAAGTAATTTTTTCAATTTTAAAAGAGCTTTTATTGATGTTAGTTAGGAACATTTCCTGTAAGTGAATCTTCCGCAGAAAGGTTTACAACACTTCACAGGTTGTATATAAATTAGTATCACAATTTTCATAGCATTTCATTTCACAGCAATATCATTTTACTTTTATTCTAAAAATAATGTTTATACTTATTATGTTATATTTTAAACTTTAATTTTATTTACTTTGTGTTTGCTTACACTAAAAATATTTTTGCATAATGGTAATTATTAGTTTGCTTTCACCTATAATTGCTTGTTTTTTACTTAATAATTTTCTAGATTAAGAAACTTAGTTAAGGAGCCAAATGGAGTAAACTATATGATAGGACTACCATTAATACATGTGCGCAAAACATACACATTGATCTAAATAATATAATTGATTGGCTTACAAAAAATAAACGGAAAGCAGATTTCATTATTTAATTAATTGTACCTATTTATTATTATTATTATTATTATTATTATTTCATTGTTTCTATAATATTGCATTGTATTATATTATTTTAACAATACTAAAATTTTAATAATGATTAAACATTAGAGGTGAATTTATGAAACAATACTTTTTTACATCAACTTATTTGTAATGTAGTCTCATTATAAAAAAAATTAAGTCAGTAAAATTGACTTAAGTTTCCTCAAACTTTTGAAAAATACGCCTATAACAATATATTATTGATTTAAAAAATAAGGTCGCCACCCACCATTAAAACTGTTTAAGGTTACCCCTGCCATGACAACATCATTATCTACAGCAGTGTTTCACATTATTTCTTTTTTTGACCCGACAATAATCATGACTATTTTTTTGTAAATAAATTATTATTATACTTATTTAGTCATAACAGTAATTACAATTTACAACACGATTGCGCCCATCTCATTTTACCTGTTAAAATCTCTACACGATTACGAACCAAACTATATGTGAATAATGGATATAATATACATAATTTATAAACAACAAAATATATTGGATTCATGTTTTATTTTTATATGAACAAAAAAAAATATTGCTTATTGACTATAATAATATATTCTGGCCGTGTTCTAAACAATGACTAACTAATGTGATTTGAACTAAATATTGAATTTATTATGTGGTTCAGGCGTCCAGTAATAACATAGAACAATAATATTAGTAAATATTAAATAACTATTATAATATTTACTATATAATAAATAAATATAACAAATAATTATTGGGCGGAGCGAAGCGTAGCTCTTCTATCCTCTAGTTGGTGCAATTTATTATTGCTATCTCCTCATAAACCACTGGATCAATTGTCATATAACTTAAAATATATATTCATGATTATCTGAAGGACGCATAGATTAAGTTTGGCATTTCTAAATGCTGTCATTAATTATAATTAATTACTATATAATTTACACATTTTATGAGAAGTTTGGGGATTTTTTAAGCATTGCATGTGTGTATGTGTTTATTTTATGCTTTCACGTCCAATGGAGTATCTCCATGCGACGATGCGCGCACCACCCGGCGGACATTTTTAACAGTAAAATAAGATCAAAAATAAATAGTTAATTCTTACGAGTTACGACTGTTACGACTACTATAAAATAATTGGGTTTCTAAAGGACTCGCTAATGGATCAGTTGGAATAGTAACTGATATAATTTACAATGCAAGTATTAAAGGAACTTATTACGAAAATACACTATAAGCTACTATAAAAAAAATAGTGGTTTTTGTTAAATATACTGGACCCAAACTTTATGGAGAATCTATTTCTATTGTACCAATGAAATCGTCTTTAAAAAAAATGGTATTTCTTGCTCTCGAAAACAGTTTCCTTTGATCCTAGCTTATGCTGTTAGTATACATCGATCGCAGGTGATAACATTGGAAAAAGGTATTAAAATTGGTGATGCCAAGTTTGAAATTGGCTTAACGTATATAGCACTAACGTGTGTAAAAACATTAAATGGATAATTGTTAAAGCCATCTTCAATTATAACTGTTCCGCTCCATTTTTGTCCAGGAAAATATGTGCATGGTAAATATTAATAGTAATAAATTGAAAATAACTAGAATAATATGGGCTATGCATAACTCTTTATCAGTAGGCAGTAAATGATAAGAAACAACTCGTCTTTCATAGTCTCACCTCTCAGTTCTCGGTATCTAACAAAAACTGTTTTTAAAAAATGTTAATTCTGAATGCAAGTTAAATCTTTCAAATTTCAAATTTTCTATAGAAAAACAACTTGATTTTTTACTTACATAATTTGATTTACATTTTAAAATGACAAAATTAAATTAAATATCTTATAACAATGACTATCTACAACATCTATATTTTTGATCGAATGGGTACATTATTATATCACACAAACTGGAATCGTCTTAAACAATCAGGCATGAGTAGTGAAGAAGTAAATTTAGAATATAATAACATTATTTGAGTACATTTAGACATATATTTTATCTATGTTATAGGAAGCCAAATTGATGTATGGTATGTTATTTTCTATCAAGTCATTTGTTTCTAAAATATCACCGCTTGACCCCAAACGTGGTTTTTTGTGTTACAAGACTAGTAAATATGCATTACATTATTACGAGTCTTTAACTGGTGTTAAATTTATTTTAAATACTGATGTCACAATAAAAAATATCAGAGATTTGTTACACCAATTATATAAAGAAGTAAGACTTACTACTGATAATTTTTAATAACCAATTTTTATATAATTCTGCCAAAAGTTGTATAATATGTAGTTTAATGTCATAATTATTTTGAGCGATATTTATATGATATTGGTATAACTATACCAATATCATATAAATATCAGTTATATTATATTATTATTTACAAAAAAAAAAAATAAATAAATAAACTAAAATATATATTACTATTAAATAAAAAAATTTAAGTGTAATTCTATTAAATTAAAAAATTTTTTTTTTGACTAGCTTTCATTTATTTAATCTGAATTTTTATTTCAGATTTATGTGGAATATGTTGTAAAAAACACTGAATGTGAAATGGGACAACCTATTGAGAGTGAATTATTCAAATTTAAACTGGATCAATTTATAAAACAGCATATGAAAAGTTTACAATAAATTATATAATATAAGAAATATGAATTGTAATTTACATAGTTATATGAAACATTAAAAGTAATAAATTATTTTATCTATTTAATTATCACACTTGGGGTTTTTTATTATGACTCTGTGGTGTCACTGTATTACCTGTTAATCCCCTCCACTGTTCATTGTAATTTGTAAACAAATTTGAATTATAATTTATGATTAAATTATTTCATTATCCATGTATCCAAAAGATGATGCCTGTTATAGGTGTCTTGATTTCTAAATTTCTAATTTAAAGTTATTTAGCAATAAGCAGTATTAACTATGTTTGAGTATAGCATTGAATATAAACTAATATTGTAAAAAACTATTAAAACATAAGTAAAATTAATTTTTCATACTTAATGTTGAATGTTATCTGATCATATTTAATTATTATTATTGTGAAATATATCTAATACAAATGTTTGTAAAATGTATATCATTCTGTTTATATAGTTTAAACATTTGGTTGCTATAGCTACACAGATATCTAATCTAATATCTATAAGACATTTGAATTTTTCTAAAATTGTTTGAAATGAGTTCGTATTTTGAATATAAGGTAAAAACTAATCAAAATTATAAAACTACTGGTATAAGTTATCATCGTCAACTTGGTTTATTGGCAATAATATCTTATACTGAAAATGATGAAACACAAATACTTATTTGTGATGAATTAGTAAGTACCTATAGTCCTTAATAGTTTCATCTTGCATTATTTATCATACTATTTTTCTCAGGGTGAGGATTTGCATAACTCTGGATCAAATGTTTGTAAAGGCCACATAACTTCATTTTGCTGGCATCCCACTCAGCGTACCTTAGCTATTGGCTCAAATTCTGGAGAAATATATATATGGAATGGTGGATTAGTAACTGCTTTAGACTCTATTCATGAAGAAACTATTGTGTTTTCTAAATGGTCATCACTTGGCGGATGTTTAGTAACTGGGGACCAGGTTAAAATTATTGAATGCAAATAAAATATTTTTTTTCAAAATAAACAACAATAATTCATTGGCTATGATTTTTGTTGTATTAGACTGGTATTATAATTGGATGGAAGTCTGATAGTCGAGGGTTGCTTAAAATGTCATTTAAGTCAAATGTTGGAGCCATTTTATCAAAAAACATTTCATTTAGAGCTGGAAAAGCTGCTACTGATATTTCTAATTTAGCCAAAATGGCAGTAGCTGGTGATCAAAGTGCCTTAGATATATTTAGTTCTTGGCGACCACGTACAACTACGTCACATGGTCCACGTACTGTAACTTCAGATAATATAACATTTTATTGTTCTGCAGTGACTGGTAAATATTTTAAATGTCAGATATGATACTTAAAATTTTTGAGTTATTAAATCAATATTTTTCTTTTTTTTTAAAGGAGAATTATATTATTTTGATGAAGATGGAGAATTCAGTATTGTACTTATACCCAAATCAATAATTCTAGTAATTTTATGTCATGAATCAAAAGATATTTGTATTTTAGTATGCAAGGACTTAACGGTAGCTTATTATAAATGTCATAAAAATGGTTCCTTAAGTGAAGTTTCAAAGGTTAGTTAATATGATTAAGTAGAATTAACTACAATTCTATACAGCCACATATAATTATTGTAAAAAGTGTAAACGCATTTTAATAGTATGGATATAATAAACTTATTTTATTTTTCTCATTATATGTTATATTAAGAACTAACTATAAATTGTTAGTGAAATATTCATAATTTAGGTTAAATTAAATGGGTTGAAAGAAGATATCTGCATCATTTGGGCAGGTCCATCTTTATTAGCATGTACCACAAATGATGTGTCAATTCGTTTCTGGGATATTGAGTCTGGAAACAGTTATGTTTTAACTGCGCCAGTCTCTTATGTGTCCTCATTTCCTAAACAAACATTTATTAATATTTCTTACTCAGTTGAAAAAGGTAATTATTATTTTTCATATTTCTGGAATTTTATTTTTTATGTTTTTTACCTTGTTATTAATATATTATTCAGGACTATTATGTGGTGCTACAAACCTTGGAAATATTATTATTTGGCGTTTTGAAGAAGAAACTGTTGACCAATGGAATATTCATGGTTCATGTAAAATACAAGATACCATAAAGTACTGTGTTTGGAGTCCATTAAATTTAGCGGTACATGCAATAAATGATATTTATATTTTACGTGAACATGCATTGTTGGCAAGTTATAAAGAAGACGTGGCTATTGTACAAACTTCAGTAAATGATCTTACTGTGTTTCACTTTAATACAGATGAATCATTTAGTTTCAACACTAATTTACAAGTTATAGGTCTAGCTTTGAACAAAGAACACATATGTTTATGGAATGGTAAAAAAAAAATATAGAAACTTTATGAAATTTTTTTAATAATTTATGAATTTTTATTTTAATACATTAAAGGTAAATCAATATCAGTTTATAATATTAAATCTAAAGAAATACCTGCAGTAGTTGGAATGTTCAATTGTGATGTACAAGAAGCATGCATTTATGATAGAATTGTAATAGTGGCTGAGAATTGTGGCAAATTACAAATAAGAACATTTCAGGGAACTATTAAACAGACATTGGATATTGAAACACCGATAATCTGCCTTACTTTAAATACTTGCTATTTAGCAGCTGTCACATTATCTGGAGTTATTCATATCTGGGATTTAAACAGAAGGTAATTTTATTTGACGATTGAATTTTAAAATATTGTAATATTTTTGATTACTAATTTAGAGAAGCAAAATCAATGTGTAAACCTAAAGATATAACATTAAATATAGATGATTATGGTGAAGCTATTCAGTTACGTTTGAATAGTAATGGTACAAAAGTATCATTTACTGCAGCAAACTTAAATTTAGTACCAATGCCACGGTTATATGTTTGGGATCGAGATGTAGATTCAATATATGTGAAACATTTTGAAAAAGGTTTAGATGTTGATGAAATGTATGTAATGTAGTAATGTGTATAGAAATATTTGTAGAATGAAATATATATGTAATTAATGACCTATTTTTGTAGACAATATAATGATACAAGATTTATTGTTTCTCACTATTGGGATACAAATGAGCCAAATTTATTATTTTGTGAAGCTAAAAGTATTGACAAAACAGAAAATAAACTATCAAAACCAAGTTTATATACATTAGCAAATAGACAGAAAAAAAATAAAACGATTGGTTCCTCTGTATGTTTTATTATTTTTTTCTTTAACTCCTGTTATAATATTATTTTAAATTTATTTAGGTAATACTTAGTATGTTCTTTATTGAACAAAAAGGTATTAAAATTCAAGATATTATTCATTGCCCTGATCAGTTTTGTACAATACTAGGACTTGATGCTCCGTATTATATAACATTATGCAAACGCAATACAAATACAGTAAATTAAATAATATTTATTATTATTTATACATTTCATATAAATTATTAAAATTCTTGTGTTTATTATAGAAAACCAGAGTCGAGCGTATTCTCATGAAGGAATTTGAAGGAATTGAAGATTGTAATTCTGATATTCGAACAGCTATTGTTAACTTTGGTTATAATTTATGTCTTGGAGACTTGGATCTAGCTTTTAATTTTATTACCAACATCAAGAGGCAAATATTTTATTAACCATGTATTCCATAATACCGTATAACAAATATTTATATTTTATCTTCTGTACAGTCCTGCTGTCTGGACAAGTTTGGCCAAAATGTGTGTAAAAACAAAACGTTTAGATGTAGCTGAAATATGTCTAGGTCATATGAATGATTGTAGAGGATTAGCCATTTTGCGTTCAATAAATACAGAGCCAGAGCTGGATGCAAGAGTAGCTTGTCTTGCTGTGCATTTAGGAATGTATGTAAGTTTCAATTTTGTTTTATTGATATTTTGAAGAATTCTTATTTATAATTTATTGTATCAGGACGAAGCTGAGGAATTATACAAATGTTGTAATCGCTACGATCTTTTAAATAGATTCTATAGAGCAAGAAATCAAATAACAGCATCTTTAGATGTGGCTGAAACAAAAGATCGTATACATCTTAGAAATACATATTTTAATGTAGGTCATAATTTTGAAAGTAAAGGTGATGTAGTTGGGGCAGCTGCTATGTATTGCAAGTCAGAAACACACGGACTTACTATACCAAAGATGTTATTACATGATCCAGTCACTTTAGAAAATTACATAATTAAAAACAAAAATGTGTAAGTTAATTAATTAAGTTTAAAACTAGTTATTTAATTAATTCAATTTTAGAGTCTTATTGAAATGGTGGGCTCAGTATTTAGAAGGCAGTGGTGATATGGATGGTGCAATTAAATATTATCAACAAGCAAATGATGATTTGTCTACAGTTCGTATATTCTGTTATCTTGGTCATATGGAGCAAGCTGCTCAGATTTGTATGAACACTAGCGATAAAGCTGCGTGTTGTCATCTTGCTAGGTCATATGAAATGCAAGGACTGTATGAAGAAGCTGTAAAAATGTATGTTGATGCAACAGCTTATGTAAATGCAATTCGTTTATGTAAGGTATGTTGTGTACTAATATAAAATAATGCTAATTTAGGATTAATTACCGACTTGGATTAAAATATATATTTTTATAATTATATTATCTTAATATATGAGATTTTTTCTTGTAACAATTATTAAAATTTAATTCTATTTTCATCATTTTGCTACATTTTCAATATAATTTTTCCATATAAAAAAATTACTAAAATAAAACTTTTGGTTTTTGGTTTATAGGAGCAATTTTTTGATAACCATCTTTGGACTATTGCTTTATTAGCAGATGTCAGAGAAAAACTGGGTGTAGCCCAGTATTTTGAAGAAATTTCACCTGATAAATCAGTCATATTATATCATCAAGCTGGTTATTTACATAAAGCTATTGATTTGGCATTTAAGTAAGTAATTTAAATGTTTATTAGTAATCTACATCCCATTATTGAACAGTAAAAAAAAAAAAAAAATGTAGAAAATAGTAAATATATTAATTTATAGTTTAGTTTCTATTATACATTTGACATGTGTACTATACTTATATCAATGGATTTGTCACATATTGTAATAATAAAATAAAATAAATATTGAATTCATGTCCTTCACATTGACAGTGTTATATTATTTATATAAATTACATAGTTAAAAAAATATATATTTACTTTACAAAATAATTGGTTTTTTAAATCTTTAGTTTTTATTTTACAGTACAAAAAGTTCATAATTCAAAATTTTCAATACTTTTCTATATGTAAATAAAAAGTAATTACAACCAATAATAATTTTTAAAATAGTTGAATAGGTGCTACTCTGAGTTTAATTTAGAATTGTTTGTTGAATACGATGATTGATAAATGTACGGTTTAATAATTTGATATAATTATATTTTCTACTAATGTTTGTACTAATTTCTTATTATTATATAAAAATAAAATTACAATCAACCACTCATAACCGGCTCATATTTTGAGTGGCTCACCAAGGTTTTTTTGATAGTTTGCTAGCCCAATCCAGGCCTGTTTCAGAGTCTAAATTTTTGGGGTTATTTATTAGGAAAATCGAAATTACTACCTTATATTCTAAATACACTTTAACGATAAATAAGAGATATAAAGACATTTACCAGAAAGGAAATTGGAGGTATAAACACGTTTGATGAATTCTAGGAGAACTTTAAGGGCTCTAATGGTCATTAAATTAATATGGTATTCAAAAGAGAGTGAGTGTATAAAATATGTACCAAGCACTAGGTGTCTAGGTTTTTAATAATGGACATACAGCCAACAAAATTACCAACTTAAAGATTATCTAGAATGTATATTATTATTTTGATGAGAAAACTGAACTACATGATTGTATATTTCCCTGGTAGGAAGTCACGCTGGCTATCTACAATTGTGGTTGAGTCTACTCTTCAGTCTTCATACATGAAGCGATTAAAAAGTTTAGTTGGTTGAGGAAGAATGATGATATGCCTTTTAGTTAAATACATCAATTGGGTTACCAGATTTAAAGATACGAGTAATCTGGTATGCTTTTTACATAACAAGAAAAATTCTTTTGTTTACGAAGCGTTGGAAAAGAAGAAATAATGAATAAGTAAACAAGGTATGGCAGTTATAAGAGAGGAAAAGAATATAGAAAATATTTTAACAATACTTAAAGAGCAATCTGCTATGTACCTAGTCAAAAGTAAATAAGGAAAAGACAAAAGTATACTGTTTGAGATTCCTGGTATATTTCTAAAAATATGACAAGCTGGAGGAGAGAGTGCGTATATAGTTTGAATATGATTCATTAATAATTATTAACCCACAAATCACATAAATATAAATCCATAAATTAAAATTTTCTTATATTTTATTATATTTTTCTTTTCATTTATTTGAGAAATGGTGAATAATTGATAGAATGTTATTTATAATGTGATTCCCCTAGTTGTTTTAGACTCATTGTTTAGATAACATAGTTACATTTTATTTAATTAGTTTATTATATTTATAAGTTACTTTAATTATTTATTATATACTATGTTATATCAGTATAAACTTAATGTTAATTTTAGATGTAAAAACTATGATGCAATTGTTACAATGTCTCAAGAACTGAACATAGAAGATGATTCAAGTTTATTATTAAAATGTTCAAATTTTTTTATGAGTCAAGGGCATTATGATAATGCAGTTAATTTATTAGCAATGGCTAACAAAGTATACCTTGTTTACTTAGATTATATTTTTAAAAATTTTCTAACAAAACTTAGTTTATTTTAGTTTGAAGAAGCTGTGGAACAATGTCAAGAGCACAAAGTAATTATTACCGAAATACTTGGAGATCGTCTAACACCTCCATCTAATCATGCAAGGCGTATAGTTATATTAGAGAAACTAGCCGAATGTGCTTTAATGCAAGCAAACTACCATATAGCAGCGAAGAAATTTACCCAGGCTGGACAAAAGGTTATTAATGTACCAATATGTTGTTTATTTCTTATACACTTGCACTATTATGAAAATGTATTGTTTCCAAATACAAATTATTTGATCTTATTATAAAATGTTAATCTATAATTTATTTTATTTTCATTATATATAATACAATATTTTTAGAGATTCAAACATATATTAACTATTATATTATTTAACTTAATTAAATAGGTGTATATAGAAAAAAAGTGGAAGTGTTCAAAATCTTTGGTATATTTAATTTAGGTTAGGCTGAAGGTACTAAAATATTAAATTTGATGTTGACTATTAATTTTAGCTTTATATAAACTATAACTGATTTTTAATTTTATAAATTTTAATATATTACGTCTAACTTTTAAAACATTTTTATTTCTTCCATAAAAAAGGTTTTTTTATTAGAATAAAAACATAACTTTAAAAGCAATATCTTTTTCTTTACACTCACATTCTAATAAAAAAATTAAACTGTTATTATATAAAAACAATTTATATTTTTATTGTGTTTAGATAAAAGCTATGAAAGCATTATTAAAATCTGGAGACACAGAAAAAATAATATTTTATGCTAATGTATCTAGACAGCATGAAATCTATATTATGGCCGCAAATTATTTACAAACACTTGATTGGCAAGAGTGTCCAGAATTTTTAAAAACTATTGTATCATTCTATAACAAAGGAAAAGCACCTCATCTTTTGGCTAATTTCTATATTTCTTGTGCTCAAGTAAGAATCTTTATAATAGTGATTAGTATTTAGTATTTACCTAAGGTTTGTGCAGCAAGTTTCAAATTAACAATAATTAAGCATTAAAGCATTAAGCTTAATATTTTTGTGTGTTTATAAATTTAGCCAAGTTTCTTTAACTATTTTAAAAATTAATATAATTTACATATAAACACAAAGTATTCTAAAACTTAATCCTATTTTTATGCATTCTTTTTGATTAATGCTAGTATTATACTAGACTTGAAAGATTTGTTGTTGGTAATCTCTCATATACACTTAGTCATATTACAGTAAATAGGCTGCTTAGCCACTTAGGGTACTATTGCTTAGTGATTTATTCTTATAACAGTTTTATATTATATTATTTAATGTTATGTGAAAAAATGTACTGTTATGAATAGCTAGAAGTTGACGAATATCGTAACTACAGTAAAGCTGTAGGTGCTTTATCAGAAGCATTAAAGGTGTTGTCTAAAGATAGTGATCAGTACAAAACACTGATAGAAGACATTGCAAAAAAAATAACGTTGGTAAAAAAATTTCTTGATGTTAAAAGGTACAATCGATAGCTTCCAGTATCTTCTAATTTATAATAAATTAGTAATCGTTTTATTACATAGACAAATTGACAGTGGTGATTGTGATTCAGCTATGACATTATGTCGACAAATTTTGTCAGCTCCCAATATGGATATACTTAGATACGGTGATGTATATTCAATGATGGTAGAATATTATACAACTCAAGGTGAGAATAAAATAGCAGTTCAATTGGTGAATGAACTTTTGGCTCGTACACAACAAAAAGATAATTTACTTTTCTACATTGATAAAGGTTAGTATTAAATATTCAATCTACTATTTAGAAATATCTTATTTAATTTGAACTAATATATAGAAATGATAATATTTATCTGCATATTACCAAATAATTTGTGTATTTATAAATATATTGGTACAAACGACAAACCTTTTTTTTTTTATTATTGCAAATAAACTGATTGACATATTTTGTCTTAATTTACATATATAGTTTCTATCATAATTTACCTACACTTTTATTATGAATGCATTAAATATTTTTTTAAATTTGACCTATAAATTATTATAATTTATTTAATAGTATACGTGTGATAATTATCTAGAGCGGTGTTTCTCTCATAGTAGTGAGAAGTTTATGATTTTTAAACTGTATAAACTATAAATAACTATAAATCCTGAAAACTGCCCTATCATTCCTATTATTAATTTGTTTGAAAGACAAGTATAGCCTGTAGTTAATACATCAGGATAATACAACCTAATAGTGGACTTCCACCAATAAGTTTTTCTTATCACCGCGTTCGACTTTGGCACAATAAAAATAAATATAGATTATTTGTCTTTTTTAGAACTGATGTTTATCTTGTAAAACGATGTAGGTTTTCGATAAATTTTTGGATTGATGTGAAAAATTTGGGTTACGGTACAAAAACGATTGATAAGCAGTGATCTAGAGTATATTATAATTTTTATGTACTTAAAAATATGTATAAGTACTTATTATTAAATGTTTTAAATTATATTTAATGCAACAGTATTATTTGGTTGCTGGTAATTATTTTTATTTTCATATAACTTTGCTAAATATTTTGTTTTAAAAATCAAATTAAATTTTCTAAATATTTAAAAATAAATAAAATGATGAAATATAAAATATGGGACTTTAATATACACTATTTGGGATGTATATATTATATATATATTTTATTTGTACAGTTAAACTATACATTCACATTTAGTATGTTTAGTAAGCTTGTTAACAAACAGCTTAACAAGATAGCATGAGATAATGGCTGGCATTTTAAGTAGAAAAGTTTTTTTTTGATGGCACTTATGTTTAATATATATATATAAGTTATTCGGCTAGTAGCTAGGTCACATTATCACATTTGTTCTTAGATATTAATAATATTTAATGTAGTAAAATACGTTTGTCATTTATTATATCAACGTGCAAGATATATTTTCAGAACTCCATTGAAAAATGTTTTATTGGAACAATTATATAGGATAGTAACATTGAACAATGAGTACTAAATAAAAATTCTCTCAATTGAGAGGATCATTAACTTTTGATAAAAATTTCAAAATATGTAATTATTACATTAAAATAGATTTGTAATATCTAAGTTTTTAAAATAATCGTTTCAATGGTTGTACAAAACACATGAATAAAATCTACAAAAAAAAATATTGTTGTTACATAAAAATCTGCTTTCATATAATTTTTATTTGTATTTAGTTATAATGATATTCAAGAAATCTATCATATAGTTTTATTGTAATAAAAATATAAACAAAAAAGTACATTACTATTAAATTAGAATTTATTTTAATTTTAAGTTGTTCAGTTATTTCAGTAAAATTTTTAAATTTACATGAAGTATAAGTCAATTCCTTTTTTATAAACTATTCATTTTCAGTACATTTATAAAATTTTAAGTTATAGCATTTATATAGGTACTAAATGTCAACATTTTAACATGTATAATTAGAAAATATATAAAAGTATTATAGAGCTAACAAAAAAAAAAAAAACTAAGTACATAGTAGATTTTAAATTATACCTATTGGCTATTTTATAATATAATAAATCATTTTTTTTTTAATATTTAAAAATACATAGTAGATGACAAATATTAATAAAATAAAAAAGAATACAAATCTTAGGCCTCTAAGTTTATTATAAATACTAATATACCATTATTTTTGTTAAAACCTTATATCTATTGATTCAAAAGATTTGTCAAATTTTGAGACTTCAACCTAACCTGAACTGAGTAAATTAAATTGTGTAATAATGGTAATTTATTAATCATCTATAAATTTTGTATTTGGGTTATTAACAAACTAATAATTAATAACTGTAATATTTAAAGAATTAACATTATACTATAAATACATTTAGTTATATACTAATTTTTTTTAGATATTCTTCAAAAATTAGGTTTTCAAAAAGAATCTACTAAAGAAAATAGCATTGATGAAGAAGAAGAAATTCCTGAAGCATAAATTCTCTGGTATTTTAAGTTATTAGTGTTAAAATAATGTAAAACTAATATTTAATATACTATGTATGGTGAAAACTGCATGCCTTACTCACTTATTAATTATTATAATTAGTGATAAGAATTTGGGCATTAAATTGCCTGTAGTTATATTTATAGAAATTATATTATTAAGATTATTTTATGTTTTAAGTGTTTTTTTTATAAAAATTTGATTTGATCTCATAAGCCAGATTTTAACTGTATTGTTCTAATTATTTGACATATTCGTACAGCATGTAGTTCAGCATTTTGCTATCATATTTAAATTGTGTACTAAATATTTTACAGTAAATATTATATAATATGTTAAAATAAAAAAATATTATTTAAGTATACTTGTTAACGATTCTTACTGATTCAAATGTTTTATTTTTATCTCCTTTGAGTCTTAATTTCTATTTTTTAAATAATCATGTTAACACTTTTAACAGTGAAACAGTTATCTCTGTCTTACACATAGGCTGTACATCAAAACTACTCACTGTATTTTACCCATTAGGTTATTAGTTCAACATGATACAATTATATGTTATTGTGGCTCAGATTTTAATGTATTTGATTTTTTTTTTATTTGCCTAACAACAATTTTCAAGCAAGTTTTTAGTGAATAGTATTCTATCATTTGTTTTTATTTTTGACCTATTTCAAGTTATATTACAAAAAAGATTTACATTTTTATTTTTTAATTCAACACGGGAAAACCTATTTTTTTTTTAAAAATATTTATTAAATATAATACATTGTGCTATAAAAATTACATTACATACATATTTTGGAGTTTATAGATAGATAAATACTTTTTTTGCTATTTTTTATGGCATTAAATATGTGAGCCTTGGTTGTTATATTTATTAAACTCTTATCATTGATTATAAAATATAGTTATAAATATAAGTATTCAGTCATGACTTGGAATTATATAGCCCAATGTCCAAATATGACAATAATTACAATTTACTAATACAACCAATGTTGCCATTTTAAAACTTTTAAATAAAATATATATCCTAATAAATATATTATATTAAATAAAATGCAAGGTTATAATAAATATACAACAAAATATTCAAAAAGTAATTCAATTTCAGGAAATGTACTATATTACATAGTGAAGAATTTATCAATGCTAACACCATGTGATATTGAAATGTTAATTATAAAAAAAAATTCATTGTCTACTACAGTAATAATAAAAAAAAATAAGTGTTAAGTGACTAGTCATAATGAAAGTAGATACTATACAGTGATTTAACATGAGCTTAACCCATGTATTCCAATAATTGCAGCTTGCCTAATTAATTTAAATGTCTTACTTAACTTAGTTAAGTTTATTATTTATGTATAAAAATTAAAAAGCAATAAGATTATTACAAATGTATAAAAATTCAACATTAAAAATTAACACATACAACTGCTTTCAGACTCTTGTGAGTCTCCCTGATTGGCCGCATGATTCTGTAAATCGACAGCTATGCAATGTGTTAAGGATAGTAAGAAAAAATGAATGCATACAAAGTTCAAAATTATAAAATATATTTACATTTACATTAACCATACTACTATTAGTTAAAAAATTATAACGGTGAAATAAATAAAAATAATTGTTTACAAAACAATAATAATATAGCATTTATTTAAAGCTCTGGGAATGTTCAGCGGGGTGAAAATATTTTCTTTCAATTGTTATTCATTTATTATATTATAAGTACTATAATTATAGGTTTATTTATAATTAGATGTATTATTTTAATTAATTACTGGTCCTACTCATCTAATATTTACATAAATATATTGAATCATTGTCCAAGACCAGAATATTTTTCTTTATTAAAAAAAAAAATAGTTAGTCTTCGGAGTTTTAGACTTTATTATATGTAATAAAAAATTGGATGGATTTAAATTATATAAGTTTAACTATACATTTTATATTAGCATGCACAACTCTTCTCTGGATTTGCTGCATCATTCGGTGTGTCTTTAAGCACGACTTCTTGCACTGAAAACAAGCAATAGTTAAGGAAACAAACATGCTGCAAAAAGAAAAGAGAAAATACCATAATTTTAATTAAAAATAAATTATAAACCATAAAAAAATAAATAAATTGGCATTTACTATAATTATTTTTTTGGCTACATTACGTTATCTCCTAATTATGATAATAGATTTACTTTGTAAATTCTTTTTTAAAGTGATATACAAACTGAGATTATATAGCTTTGAACACAATGGAAGTCATTAATTTGTAAAATAAATATTATATTACAGTATCTTTAATTTATAAATTAACTAAATAAATAAATTACATGTTCAATATTCCAATTCTTTTTTAAATAACATACCAAGACAAATATAGCATTTTTCTAATATTAAAAAAAAACAAAATCGTATGATATTCTTGTATTCTCATCATCGGGGAAACTATAATATTTATATCAGTGCCTAAATTTTTATATTTATACATAATAAATAAATATATAGAATTGGTAAATATATTCTAAGTAAGCTCATTTAATAATGAATTTTGGGATTTTTAATTAGTCTTAAAAACCATGTTTTAAAATTCTTGAGTTTTTTTGTACTGTTTTCCAGTCCACAAGAGATTGTAAATCTAAATTTATGCATCCTACATGTTGCAGCATATCAGTGAGTGCATACAATAGAGGAATAATCGCATTCTTTCATGGGTCAGACTCTCCTATGGTGGTACAAACTTTTGTTTTACAAAGGAGATTAATACTTATTTACTGGATAATTTTTTAGAAAATTTTAATTAAAAATACAAAAATATAAAATACATGTAATATCAGATCTATACTCTGTCTCCAGCGAGAGAAATTAGACTTCAAGATGATGAAGAGCTGTTATTTGGATATACTCTTTTGCTGGACAGAGTACAGTATTTACTATACTTTGATGTCTTTTATAAATTATAAATATTGATAGATTCATATAAATTACTAATTTTTTTTTTACTAAGCCCTCATATTTTTCAAATCCATAATCATAGACCTATTATCCTTAGTACATAAAATTAAATAGCTCAGAAACTACTTGTTTAAATTTTTATTTTAATATGTCAACATTTTCAAAAAAATTATCTGCTATACAAAGTTTCACGAGGGAAGGTACACGCTCTACACATCCAACTGATAACCGGAAATTCTCCCACTTCTTACCGACTGTGTTATGCATGTGAGTGGTTGCCGGGTCAAATATTTGATAATCATAACCAAATGAATGAAAGTGTACATACTTTCTTGAAACAGAGTATAAATAATTAACAGTATAAAAAGGGAGTCGTTTTTGAAAAACAGAAGTTTATATCACCATATGACACTCTTAAGTCATAAGTACAAAAAATCTTAAGAATTTGAAAATACGGTCTTTAACAAAAAATAGATTTTGAATAATTGCATTATTGAAGAAGAAAAGGAGTTGGGCATGCTTGGTGAATCATTTTGTATAACTCTAATACTGGGTTGCATAAAAAAATTGATTAATTTAATGGTTCATTCATGGGCCACTAGATCATGTTTAAGGAGCTATTAGTTTATTATTGATTAGTTAAATGTTTAGTGGCTGTTTATGGAACTCGACTCTAAGGATTTTAAATGTTGATCATTTTTAATATGAACTAAAATACATACGTGTAAATAAAATAAAAATGTTAGTAAGAATACTAAAGTACAATAAACAAGCATGAAATTAAACATAAATATCCATGCAGTGCTAAAATGCTGTATAAAATATTTGTAAAGGATACTGTCTTCAGGTGGTCGATTCTCAGCTACATCCATACCAGGTAATGCTGCTGCCACTCTTCTGAACAACTAAATACAAATAATATTAATAACTGACATGTTATAATCATTATTAATCAACACCAACTTGTTTAACATTGTAACCAGCTTTAGCACTAGTTTCAATAAACATGACATTTAATTCCTTTGCCTTATGTTCACCATCTTCAGCTAATACTTGTCGTTTATCTGTTAAATCAGTTTTGTTACCAACTAACATTATTATTACATCACTACCACGTTCAGTTCGAACATCATCTATCCATTTAGATGTCTGGTGAAAAGAATTGGCATCTAAACAAAATTAAATGTTATCATTCACTCTTTTATTTAGTGATAATGATTTTAAATATTTTATTACTTGTTATATCATATACAACAACAGCAACAGTAGAATCCCTTATATAAGAAGGAATAAGACTTCTAAATCGTTCTTGACCTGCTGTGTCCCATAATTGTAATCTTACCTGGATGAATATTAATTAAAATTAAAACTCATAACTTAATAAGTAATTATAAACAAAAGTCTATTGAAATGGATAACAGAGAAATAATTGTTCAAATTTGAGAAAAACTAGGATGTAGAATTTCTAGTTTGCTTGAAATTATTAATATTTTAAACTATTCTTCACACACAAGGCCCTATCTAGAAAGTTTTATGGGATGAGGTGTCTGAAACTCTAGTCTATTATTATTACTTAATAAATATTCTTCTAACTTTATACAAAAATAAGATTCTTTATTATAATTTAATAGTATTAATAAAGTATGTGAAGATTGATCCAAATCTTAACTAACTAGATAATCTTTTGATTTATTAAGCAAACCAAAGAATATTAATTTAAATATAATTTATTTAATGGTTATTTTTTAAAGACACATAGTTTAACTTTGATATTTTGAAATATAAAAAAAAATTTAACTTTTATAAATAAAATGTTTTAATATTAAGTGGATACAATATTATATTATTGAATTCTGTGATACAACTGACAATTTTAACTAAAATTGTCTTAGTAAATATTTTTTTAAACATATTTGTTGGTTAGATTCAATCCAAATTTGGAGATGTGCAGTCATGCCACAATTTTGTACTTTATAGAAAGTAACTTATACACCTTGGTATGTATCAAACTCTACACTGATTTTCAAATTGAATTAGTTAACCAATTAACCAACAAACAATATAAAACATTTTACTGCAAACACAAATACACAACCTATAAATCCTACCCATCGGCTAAAAAGTAAATATTGCAGATACTTACAAAACTAAAATAAATCATTTAATAAAATCACAAAAAAAAAAAACTCGGCCTGTAACTGTATATTTTCTATTTTCATATTATATTATTCTCAATTTTTATTGTATATATTAAAAAAATAACTTATTTACTTATTGTGCTTCATATAGATTGTAAATATTCTTTTTTTCAATAAAACTATTTATTTATTACGTTAGTAAATGATTTAATGAAAAAACCACTAGCCTATTAAAGTATTATAGTTGCGCAATTAGATAAGATAAGTGTACAAGGTTAATTATTTTGTAGTTGTTTGAATTAAACTATTATTCTTATATCATACTAAATAAACTATCTATTTTTTAGATTAGAATTTTAATTATTTGTTGGTCTAAAAAGTTGTTTATTTAAAAAAAAAGATCACAAAAAATCTATAGAATTTAAAACAATATAAACAATAAATTAATTACTAATAATGGTAACGATTTATTACTTTGCTATTAACTCAACAACCAAGTTAGGTAATTTTTATTTTGAATTTATAATAATTGTATTTTAATAAAATTTTATTTTTTTAGAGATAGATACTTATTTTACATATTTTGAAGTATTAATATCTTATATTTATTTAACACTTACCTAACTTAAATTGCAAGTTATTATTTTTCTATTCATTAGATATTATTGTGTATGTTAAATGTCTTACAAATTTATAATTATTAATCATGTGTTTATTGATATTAGTTTAAAAATAAATAGATGATATAACCACAGATTGAATAAAACATATTGTTGAAATATAACATTATTTTATTTAATATGTGATATAAATGACAATATTATCTAAAAATTTTAATTTAGAAAAATAATTGTTAACATTTTTTATCATCTTATAATTAAAATTATTTAATTTCTACTAAATTTGAATAATAAATAAGGAAAAAAATTCCTTCCAAAATTATTAAAGTTGTTTTAACAAGTAATTTAATAAAAAGGATTGCGTTAATTTTTTAAATAAAACATTCAGATAATGTGTAAAATTTTAAATTATTATACAAAATAGGTTTACACATCATTAAAAAAATTAAATATGGAATTTCCTGTTCTATAAAACTAACTTTAATTTATTTATTGTATCATACAGTAATTAAAAATAATTAGATGTAGTAAGTATATAATAACTTATTATTATATTTATGATAAATTTACCATAAAAATACTATACTAAAACTATTGACTTTAAGTAGATTAAAATCTAAGTTACTACTTACTACAAATTCACTACATTAAACATAACATAATTATACCTGCTTCACTTAAACTAATAATAATTTTAAAAACTAATGAATACATATTTATACTATATTTATCTGAAATAAAAATCACTTACAGTTCTATCTTCAAGATACATAGTTTTAGACAAAAAATCAATACCAATGGTGGCCTGTTAACACAAAACAAAAATTCATTATTTATTGTACAATTCAATTAGTTTTAGATGGCTGTATAAATACTTAAGTTTACCTGGTAAGTATTATCAAAACTATCATACATAAATCTTGTGATGAGTGATGTTTTGCCAACTATAAGAATAAAAGTAATCTGTATTATTAGAAAGTTAAATACTTGATATATTGTTAGCGGAGACTAAATTTAGTTATTATTATAAACGTACCACTCTGTTCGCCCAAAAACACCAATTTGAATTTCCTAAGAGGATTACCGAAATCTCCGGAAGACGACATACTTATAGATTATTTTAATTTCTATGTAACATTAACTAATTATCAATAGCTACCACAACATGATTAAACGAAAAACAAATCAGTATCCATAAAACAATTGTTTAATGTCAACATTAAACAATTGTTTTTTTTAAGTAATGATACAAATATTACATATACTAAATATTTAAAGTGTACCTAATGTAAATAAAAAATTAAAAAATTGCAATCTTAATTTATTAGTTTAAGACTAATAAACGCCACGTTCGAGTGTAATCACACATTCACATGGTAGCCATTTTGATTTGATTATCCACATTAAAATACAGCTGATCCATTTACCAGGGTTATGGTAAACCACTTCGCGGTTCGTGTTATCAAAATACTTTGGACTTTGGAGAGGGAAAAGATAAAATATAATTTTTTGACATTTTGAAGGGCAAAAAAAATTATACTCATAAGGCCATAAATCATAACTCATATTTCAATTTTATCGTTAATCGTGCTTTTTTTCAAACAAAATATATTGGATCTGGCCCACGATTAATAATTTTCTGTTTCCTAAGGTATTATCCACTTGATCAAAATGCAATCAAATTTATTTAGTAGATTTTCGATGGCTGTAAAGGTTTGTATTGGTTGTGTACTTACATATTAGTAGATGCAACTAAAAATTGAAATATTAATTTATATTTAGCCTAATATACTGCAAAAGTCCAAACATATCGAGTGTGGATTTATATATTCTGTGGTTAACCGTCGGTATGCAAGTGGTGACTCGGTTGATTTAGTTGTTATTGGTTCTGGACCTGGTGGTTATGTAGCTGCCATTAAAGCTGCACAGTTGGGATTAAATGTAAGTGTCAATGTAATACTTTCAAACATAAATATTTATTTAAACATATTTTTTATTTTGTTGTATGTAGACTGTTTGTGTTGAAAAAAATCCTACACTTGGTGGTACTTGTTTAAATGTTGGTTGCATTCCTTCTAAAGCACTGCTGAATAACTCACATTATTATCATATGGCTCATTCTGGTGATCTTAATGCCCGAGGAATTGAAGGTAATTTAATTTTAATTATAGTCATGTAATTGGTAAATTTTACATACTAATTATTTATGATTTTTACCAATAATTTCCAATATATTTTAGTTGAAAATGTCAAGCTTAATCTAGAAGCATTAATGCAAACAAAAACAAATGCTGTAAGTGCACTGACTGGTGGAATCGCTCATTTATTTAAAGCAAATAAAATAACATTAGCCAAAGGTCATGGTAAAATTAAGGACCCAAACACAGTTTCAGTAATAAATGAAGATGGATCTTCAGAAGATATTAAAACTAAAAATATACTTATCGCTACAGGTTCTGAAGTTACTCCTTTTGCAGGAATTGATGTAAGTTCAAACAATCTTAATATGAACATGCATTTTCATATATGTCAGAAAAAAAATATTAAATTTTGTTTATAGATTGATGAAGAAACTGTTGTTTCTTCAACAGGTGCATTAAAACTTTCAAAAGTTCCTGAGAAAATGATTGTTATTGGTGCTGGCGTTATAGGTCTTGAGCTAGTAAGTTGAATTAAAAAAATAAAGATAATCTAAGTAATAATTATTTTTTGATATTTATTAGGGATCTGTTTGGAGTCGTTTAGGAGCAAAAGTAACCGCTGTTGAATTTATGCCTACAATCGGTGGTATTGGCATTGATGGCGAAGTGTCTAAACAATTTCAAAAAATATTGACTAAGCAAGGATTAGGTTTTAAGTTGGGAACTAAAGTAATCAGTGCAAGTAAATCTGGAGGACAAATATTAGTTGAAGTTGAGAATGCAAAAGATTCTTCAAAAAAAGAGACGGTGGGTAATACTTCAAATACTCATTTATTTTCTTAGTATTTTAATGAGTTTATGAGTTTTTAATGTTTAGTTGGACTGTGATGTCTTACTTGTGAGTGTTGGTCGTCGACCTTATACACAAAATTTAGGTTTAGAAGAGAATAGCATTGAGAAGGACGCTAAAGGAAGAATACCTGTAAATTCTAGGTTCCAAACTGTTATACCTAAGTATGTAATTATATTGTTATATACTGTTTATATTCAAAGGTGCTCATTTAAACTAATTATGTAAAAAATATTTGTAGTATATTTGCTATTGGAGATTGTATCCATGGACCAATGTTAGCTCACAAAGCTGAAGACGAAGGTATAGTTTGTGTTGAAGGTATAACAGGTGCACCAGTACATATTGACTATAACTGTGTACCTTCAGTTATATATACCCACCCAGAAGTAGCATGGGTTGGAAAAAGTGAAGAAGACTTAAAAAATGAAGTATTTTTGCACATTATGGATTAATTTTGAATTGGTTTATTTTGTTATACTGTATTATGTTTTCAGGGTGTTGATTATAAAATAGGAAAATTCCCATTTGCAGCCAATAGTAGAGCTAAAACTAACAACGAAACTGATGGTTTCATTAAAGTTCTTGGTGATAAAGTTACTGATAAATTATTAGGATGCCATTTAATTGGACCAGTAATATTCTTATAAAAATATTGCAATTTTCTAGTATTTATAATACTATGTTTATAGGGTGTTGGAGAGATAGTTAATGAAGCTGTTTTAGCAATGGAATATGGAGCATCATGTGAAGATATTGCTAGAGTCTGCCATGCACATCCAGTAATTTTCATTTTTACTTTTATTACTCATTATTTTTTAATATACAAAAATGTTTTTTTTAATCTTAGACCTGTTCAGAAGCATTAAGAGAAGCAAATTTAGCTGCATACTTTGGTAAAGCTATTAATTTTGGTTGAAGTATTATGTTATTCCACAACTAAACAGTCTTCAAACCAAACTCAGTATAAAGATGTGTATCTATTTATTTTAGATTATTACGCACTTTAAATGAAATTTGGCTTCTTTTTGTTCAATTATAATAAAATCCCACTTTTTTAGATATCACAAATTCAGTTTTAAATAAATAGTAATTCACTACCCATTCGTTACTAAAAATGTAAACAAAATAGTGTTGATGAATAAAGTTAAAAATAAATTAACCATTTTCCTTTTAAATTGTATGTGTAATATTATATTGT
Organism: Pentalonia nigronervosa; assembly: GCA_014851325.1. NCBI lineage: Eukaryota > Metazoa > Arthropoda > Insecta > Hemiptera > Aphididae > Pentalonia > Pentalonia nigronervosa. Next base: position 18,555 of record JACXSJ010001804.1, on the reverse strand, counting down.
TTCTTTATGTATAGTGGATATAAATATATATATATATATTTTATTTTAAACAAAAACCATGCTTATAAGCTATTAGCAACATTATTTTAATTATTGCTGGATTAATAATGATTTAAGTTATGTTTAATAATATGTGACATTGTTACTTTTTAGTTAATTTTTTTTTTTTTGGCACTCTTATAATTTTATTAAGAACTAATTATTTTTCCAGTCGCAGGTTTTATTCCTTTTATAAAAGTCATTACAGTAGTTAGACACTTATACTTTATAATGGAGAAAGGTGGTTATAAGTTAATATAATTCATAATTATTTTGATTATTAGAGTAAAAGTAAGAGGAATTTGAAGATGATGTATCATGTTTTATCAAAAGTTCTTGGGATCAAATTAAATAATTTTAAAATAATGTTGAAATGAAATATGCATGTTACAGATTTGATAACCAGATAACCTAATAGTACAAAATATTTAAATAATTTACGTGGTTAAAAGCTTTAATATTACAAAAACAATTAAAATTGTTTTAATTGTAAAATCAAAAATTGGGTACTGCTCTGCTGTACTGTATTTGTCTAGAAGGGTCACCGTATTGGATGTGTTTAATTTGAATTCAATGATATAAAATCATTGTATACGAAAAACGATTCTAAGTGAAGATTGTCAAGTCTATATAACTAAGTAAATGTTATCATATTATTGATATATTACAAGTAATTTATTTTACTATTAGACATTAGTGATACAGTAGATTGAATTAATTATTGGGTGGGCAAGATTAAATAATATATCTTCTTTAAATATTTCAAAATTACTACAAAATAACTAAAATCTTTATTTTTCATTTAAATATCTTATTTCTAACAAATATGAACTTAAAATATCTATTAAAGAAAAGTGTATTTATATATTCTAAAGCTATTTTGGTTACAAATAATAACTGAATCAGTGTGTATCGTCGACTATTATTGTTATTGATTAAAATCATTTTCAGATAGAAATTGTTCAGTTTAGATGAAATTTAATGATGCCCTGCGGTCACCATCACACGTCAAAAATATTTTTTGATTCCTGGAAGATGTATTGTAAACCTACGAATGACAGCAGTACAGCTGTATTACAGCGCCTAATAACAATACTGATTGCGATCAATATTTTGCAATGTCCAATGTGTTTTAGAATCTAAGTGCATTTTCGAATTTTGAAAGCATTTTTATAATACTGTTCCTGTTAAAATGTCAATGGAGTCAATTTGTACTGATTACATTGTTGTGATTTACATTATCATTTATTATTTAATTAAGAAATCATGAATCTGGCTGTAAGTGTATACCGATTTCGGAAGTCTAGTTGTTGAAATTATAAAAGTTCAGTCTATTGTAGTTGCAAGTGTAAGGTCGGTCAAAAGTCGAGAGTTTGAGAGAGTGATGAGGCATGGCGACGTGAACGGTTTGACGGGCTTTTTACGGAGGGAAAATGTTTTTGAAAACAGAGCTTGAGTGTCTAGCTATCCGTCATGACAATTGATACATAAACAGACTGTAACAGCCCCTGTCGCATATCAAAAATGTACAGTCGAATGTCATGTTGGAGTGTCTAGCACAAGAATCGGTAACTGGCGGTCCGCGGTTCGGATTCGGACTGCAGAAGGCAAAACTCTGATCCCCGTCAACACATTGTGCTTGATTATGTTATTTACTTTAAAAGTGTATAGTATATATTATTATATTATGATTAATTTTTTGAAAAACAAATATCGGATAAAATTAACAGACTCATCTTGAAGACACATTGCGCATAAACTGTTTTCCACGAGTTCCCGATTTAAAAAAAAAACTGGCTAAGGAATAGAAATGTAATTTTTCGTATTAAATTATTATTATTATACAAAACTATTATTAATTATATAATATTGTAACTATCTAGTTAATTTTTTTATTTTTATACTGCTAATATTAATATAAATTGATTGTAATAACTAAATAATTATTTTTATTTTTATATTACTATTTTTCAAATATAAAGATTTGACAAAAATTTTTTCACTGACCACATTGATTGACCCCTGGTCTAGCAAGGCAGTCATCACTGGTGTATGACGATCCCTGACTGAGAAACCAACTACGGATGATTGAGTGCTATGTACCGTCGCATGTCCGGTTCTTTTTTATATGTAAAAAATGTAAAATCGAGGTCTGTGTTGGAGTGTCTATAACAAATCAGTCACCTTAAGTGAAATTTGTTAGCTACGTTAGCAATCCGACCATGTCGGATTGCAGACCTTGTGTATGGAGCATATTACATAGTAAAATTGTCATACCTATTTTAACTTATATATAATCAGAGTTGTAAAAATATAGTAAAATGTATAGTTAAAATAAAAACCACAGACAACTTAAAACAATTTAATTTGTTACATTTTTTTTTAACTTCCCATAAAAAACAATTTTAGATACGCCACTGGGTGTATATATCAACGAAACTAAATATTAAGGCTGCTGGAGAGTAGCATGTTTTAAGGAGTAATATTTAGGCAATACATATTATAACATGCACATTTGGGTTGTGCAATGTGTGAGTAGTAAAATAACATTAGGGTGTGCAATTTAATGTTACTTTTAACTCATGCACACGCATGCAAATCACACATGCCAATACGTCGCGGAAAATTAAATATATTTTTGTTTGCATAATTACAAAAACTACTAAAAGCGGTAATAAAATAAAAATATTTCTTGAAATTCAATTGTAATTTTGAAAAAATGGTTGAATAAATAAGTTTATAGATTAGGTCATTTAGGAATCTCTGTTTCTATTAAAAATCTGATGTGCTCAAAATAAATACAAATGTAATGCACTTATTTCACAGATTTTTAAAAATAATATTTTAAATTTAAAGTTCTTTAAAATAGAAAATTTAAACATCTACTTTCTAAATAGCCTACATATTTTGTTAAAGAATTCGTACATACCTAATACATTACAAATTAAAATAGTACATTGCGAAGTATGTATAATTAATTACTGTTTATTTGTCTAAAACTTAAGAAAAATATGTGTGCTGCAATCCACTAAAATTAGAGCGGACAGCACGTCAACACTGTTTTAGAGAAGTTAAAATTTTTAGGTAACGATTGGCCTAAAACAAGGCCACAGTCAGGGTTGGACACTTTTCAATTACAGTAATTAAATTACTTAACTAATTTGTAATTGGTATTTGCATATAAACTTTTTAAATAATTTGTAATTAACTACCTAAAATGTGTGTAATTAGTAACTAAAAATTACCAAAATTACATTTTTTTTTAAATGAAATAAGCCGGAATTATTTATTTACAAGCCGAAAAAAACTGCTTTTGCGATCATCTAATACCCACCTTAATTTCTTTGAAAATTTGGATCGAACAATTTAAAAAAGGTCGACAAGTGGGTACCGCTCTGCAGTAAAGTAGGTGTCGAGTAGGTCACTTTCATGGATGTGTTAAATTTGAATTTAATGATATAAATCATTGTATAAGAAAAACGATTCTGAGCGAAGATGGTTAGTTTACATAACTAAGTCTAGTTTAAGATATTATTGCTATTGAAATAATTCATTTTACCATTAATATTACAGTAGATTGAATTAATTTTTGCGGAAAGCAATGCATTTGAAAATTTAATTGAATGTATTAAATATAATAATATACTTTAAAAGTTTCAAACACCCACAAAAAATATTTTTAAATTACAACAAAATAAATAACATCGTTATTCTTCATATCTAATTCCGTTTCAATTTAAACATAAAATGTCTTTAAAAGTCAACCATGTAAATATATTTGTATAATATTTTGGTTACATTATTCAATATTTACGAAAAACCTTGTTTTAAATTTTCAATCCTTAGCTATAAAAACTGATCATTTTATATACTTTTAATTACTAAATTATTTGCAAATATTCGAAATTTTGATGAATTTGGTCAAAAATTGAATTTTAAATGATCATAAAGAAAAGGGTGCATTTATATCTTAAATATTGTTGAAACTGCATTTAGAACAACTTACGAAAAAAATTGTTTTTAATGTTCAATCCTTATCTATAAAAATTGAACATTTAATTTGAAAATGTGTAATATCTTAATGTCCGAATTAACTTAAAATATCTATAAAAAAATTATGTTTTAAATATATATTTTTTTATTTTTTGGTTACATTATGAATTACTTTAGAAAAACCTTGTTATACAAAACTATTATAGACTTAAAAACTCAACTTTTTTTTAATTTTCACCTACAACAAGTTAAGAAGAATCTTGTATTAAATTTTTAAGTATTTTGACTACGCAAAAATATTTTTCTAGAAAATAAAAAAAAATAATAATAATCCAAAAATTGGAATTTTTTACGCAAATCCATTATTGAATATTATGGATAAGTACTTAAAATATTCACTAAATGTTAGTATTATCATTTATAATACATGGTATAATATTTAAATGTTATTGTTTGAAAAAATGTAAAAGTAAGTATTGTAGGTAGGATCATTTATTTTTTAATTATTCCAGATATTTGAATATTTCTGAAGAGCTTTCGTCCTCCCCCTGCGTTCGCTGCTGTCGTGATGTTGTATAGTTAATTGTGCTTATGCCTTATATTATATGCTATATCGATATGCATTATTAGTTTGTGTTAAAACCGTGGTTTGTTTTATATACTTAAGAGGCCGTTCTGGTAACAAAATTTGACTATAAAAACATACTTTCGTACTTCCCATTTTCCTCAGCTCTCGTTAGTTGTAGAAACATGATTTTTTTACCAAAATAAACTTGAGAATTTTTTCTAAACAACTGCGTGCCAGATTTTTGAATTTTTTTTTCAAACCGATGATATTTGCATTTGAAATTTTCAAAATTTTTATCATTTTTAAAAAATCCTATAAAATAGACAAAAAAGATATCAAAAATCTGGCATTTAATTGTTAAGAAGTCATGTTTCTACGACTAACGAGAGCTGAGGAAAATGGGAAGTATGAAAGTATGCTTCTACTGTCAAATTTTGTTACCAGAACAGCCTCTTAATATATTGATCTGTGCTTATAGTTGTTAGTCCGTACAGGTGCTGGGCTGCCGCCTACCGGTCATCACTCACCAGGGCCAATAGTTATAGTAGTTGTTCTTCATCTCTATGGTTTGTTTATGATTTTCAAAATTCCAAAGAGTATATACAACCTACCACGGTTAACTTACTATTATACCAATAACCTTTTGCTTTATGTTTTTGTGCTAGTCATCATGATAAGACAAACCGAGAATGGTGAGACGCGAGAATATTTCTCGAAAATACAAAAACAGAACCCATCTTACTCTTTATTTTTTGTCTCTTAAATTGAAATTGTAATTTTAAAAATTTCATCTTATTCGACAATTATTTTTTTGTTTAAATAAATACCTTAACATGTCATCGGCTATTCCAGTTGACCCCGTAAGGGAAAAGATTCTACAGGAAAATCGTAAGAAACTTATTGAACATAAAGAGATTTCTAGTCGTCTGAAAGGAAGTAAGTGAAATATTATATTTATTACTATTATTAGGTATTTATTTTTTGATTGAAGTACTTTTTTTATTCAAACAAATTTATCTATTGTGAAATTTATTCATATTTTGGCAATAATAACAGAACAATTGGGTTTTAAATTTAAATGTAATAATTAATTATAAAAAATAAAATATGATTTGCTCTATCAATTATAATATAAATAAATAGTCTTAATTTGCTTTATATATTTTGTTGAGTACATGTGTTGTATACTATAGATATATTTTATAATTACTATATATTTCATTAAGTAATTTAATAATAATTAAAAAAAAAAAAAAAAATACTATTGAATATTTTTAATACCAGTTTTAAGTTAAATGTGTTTAATTATATTAGGCATAATAATTTTAATCAGTTATTACCTAAGTTTATAGAAAATTGTTATTTGCTATTATTTATATTACAAATAACAGTAATAGGTACTTACCGAATAATTTGGTCAAACAAGAGAATTTTTCATATTTATTTATTTATCATTATCATAAACCTCCCCTACAGTGTAAAAGTACAGATTATACAATAAAAATGTCATACAACGATGCAATATGATAAAATAAGATTATTTTATTACTGGTATTATATAGTAATGACTCATGACCATACAGAATAATTACATAAATCAAAGTTTTTAACTTTGTTGCAGGAATTTAACATACAATTTATATAGTGCTACTTTGGTATGCGCTCTACAAATAAGTTTCTAATTAGGTATGTGTACATACATCGTTATTTTCTATATTTCATATTAATGTAATTTTAATGTTGATTCAAGTTCTGAATGTTTTCAAACAAGGTGAGACTGTAAATAATTAAAAGGAACATCTCTCATTTTTTTAAATAATTTAATTTTCTCGACCAACCAATGACTTCAATGTTTCTGTATTTGCCTCTACATATGTGGTTAGTGATTTATCCTCTTGTGTACAAAACTTCGGCTTGTAAGACACCAGTGTGCAGCCCATCCAATAGAATGAATTTTTCATCTTGCTTCGTATTCATATTCAATGATCAGTAGAAGTGTCTCAATTACATCGGTGAACATAATAATAAAAATAAGATAATAAAGTCAAAAGATATTCATATTTATAATTGATAGCAGATATCATGTCCAATATCCCCATATTGCCTAAACAAAGTGTAGAATGAGCAAAACCTATAGAGCACATGTCAATTGTAGTACCATTATACTTAATAATTTATTCTAGTTTATAGGACTATTTAATATAATATTTATATTGTTTAATATCTGATATAGCTAAATTGGTAATTCTGATAATAAAAAATTGTTTGTGTGAAAAAAAAACCATAGATAATATCAAAGCTACCTTTTATATAACAATATTTATAATAATGAAAATAAACATAATATAACATTTAAAAATTAAGTTTATAATAAATGTTTTTTTTTTTTAATTAAATAAAATAATTTTAAGTACCTATGAATATATTTTTGTACTTAATATAATTTTTGGTAAATTTACAGTGCGAGAACAAGCAAAAGAGCTAACAAAACAGTATGATAAATCTGAAAATGACCTAAAAGCCCTTCAAAGTGTTGGACAAGTAAATTAAAAGTTTTATCTACAGTAAAAAATAAGTACTTATCCTAAATTATTATTTTTTAGATTGTAGGTGAAGTTTTAAAACAATTGACCGAAGACAAGTGTAAGTTTCTTTAAATTTAATTTGGTGTTAAAAATATTTATTAATAATGATATTAATTAACTAGTTATTGTAAAAGCAACAAATGGCCCACGCTATGTAGTTGGATGTCGACGTCAACTCGATAAAGCAAAATTAAAAGCTGGTACTCGAGTGGCATTAGATATGACTACATTGACTGTAATGCGTTATTTGCCTCGTGAAGTGGATCCATTGGTTTATAAAATGTCTCATGAAGATCCTGGTGAAGTTACATACTCAGCTATTGGTGGATTATCTGAACAGATCCGTGAATTGCGAGAAGTATGTATTTTTATATTTTCATGTATTAGTTCAGTCTAATAACATTAATATTTCCAGGTTATTGAACTGCCGTTATTAAATCCAGAATTGTTTCAACGTGTTGGAATAACTCCTCCTAAGGGCTGCTTACTTTATGGTCCTCCAGGTACAGGAAAAACATTACTGGCTAGAGCTGTAGCTAGTCAACTAGATGCCAATTTCTTAAAAGTTAGTTATTAATTATTATAATATATATTAAACTAACAAAATTACCTACAAATATTATTTGAATATATGGTACATTGTTATTTAAATGATATTAATCAATTTAATTAGTTTTAAAATGTATCAATTATTCATATAGTTAACAAGTTATTCTGTATAATTTAAAAGTTTCCAAATTTTTAATAAAAATCATATTATTAATTTAGGTTGTGTCAAGTGCGATTGTTGACAAATATATTGGTGAGAGTGCTCGTCTTATTCGAGAGATGTTCAACTATGCTAGAGATCATCAACCATGTATCATATTCATGGATGAAATAGATGCTATTGGTGGTCGTCGATTTTCAGAAGGAACATCTGCTGATCGTGAAATTCAAAGAACCCTTATGGAACTTTTGAATCAAATGGATGGTTTTGATTCATTAGGTCAAGTAAGTAATTATTTATTAATTATTTTAAAGTTATCTAATTTATACTTTCTAATTACTTAATAGGTTAAAATGATAATGGCTACTAATCGACCAGATACATTAGATCCAGCTTTATTAAGACCTGGACGCTTGGATCGTAAAATTGAAATTCCATTGCCTAACGAACAAGCTCGTTTGGACATTTTGAAAATACATGCAGCTCCTATTACTAAACAAGGAGAGATTGGTACATAATTAGCTATGTTTATTGATACATACATTATTTTCAAATGATTCCTTTACATTTATTTGACATGTGATGCACTTAATAAAAGGGAACCTTAATATATTTTTTTATACCATTAATCACCCATAATTTGAGTCACTACAATAAAACAATTTAATAAAATATTTATTTAATATTTTAAAAAGGAGTTGAAATATTGGATTAACAACATTTATAGATATAATGATTTTTTCGAAATTAATTTTATGACTATTTAACTTGATAAATTGCATTACAAAAGTATTCTACTACACATTTTTAATCAATATATTTGGCATAAATTTAAAATTAACAAATTTTTTTTTATATTTTGTGTATTTTTTTCATATTTTAAATTTTTTTTTTATTTAAATATTTATCAATCTATACTTTATGGCACAACAAGTAAATTGAATAAAGATTATATTGTTAAGATTTCTTCATGAAATGGGTACCATCAAGTTAAAGAAAATAGAAACCAAAAGTATTATTTTTTACTACAAGTACATAATGTTTATTTTATAATCTAAAAAAATGGGGTACTCTATTCATAATTTATAAACAATTGTATTTTTTTAACATACAATTAATTTATAATTTTTTTTTTTAGACTATGAAGCTATTGTAAAATTATCGGATAATTTTAATGGTGCTGATTTGCGTAATGTATGCACAGAGGCAGGTCTCTTTGCTATACGTGCTGAAAAAGATTATGTAACTCATGAAGATTTCATGAAAGCTGTAAGAAAAGTATCAGATAATAAGAATTTGGAATCTAAATTAGATTATAAACCAATATAAATATTTGTATTAGTAAAAAGGAATATTATCATTATATCATACTGGTAAGAGATGTATTTAAAGTTAAAAAAAAGATGATAATTGTCATTAATAAAACAATAGCATTTTCTATTATTATGATTATATACATATTAAATATTACTTAATATTTGAAAGCTAATAAAAATAATTTTTATTTTTTAAGTTGAAATAAATGTAAAAGTCATCCACTAATGAATTTATCTTCTGTAATTTATGTAAATTATATTAATCATCCATATTAATACATTTTTATCTTAAAAAAATCAAACATTGATTATTTAATTTAATTTGTCTCATAGACTTAATAAGTTAAAAACATGATTTTTATCTTATTAAATTGAAATTAAATATTAAAAATTATAATCAGAATCTATACAAATAATCTCAGCTCTTCATATGGCTAAATTGTAAATAAAACAAACTCCACTTTCCCAACATCTACTATCTACAAGGACTATATAAATTGTTGTTTTTAAAAACTTAAACACTTATTTTAATTTTATTGTTTGCGTTAACCTGGTCTAATACAGTATATTTCTTGTTTTCTTCACTTTTTTTCAGAGGAGCAATTATTGAATTGTATTTATAATTAATTAACTAATTCCTATTATCACCTTCCAGAACCTATTAGCAATTCAAAAAACCGAGGGAAATTGCTATAAAGTAGGTGCTGAGTATGTGCATTTTTTGTCATTTAGTAGGTTGTTATGATAGATGTATTGAATTTGAATTCAATGATAAATCATTGTATGAAAAAAAAAAATTATTCTAAATGGCGAAGGTCTGCCAGTTTATATTTGTAAGGTTATTTCATAATTTATTTATATATTTTTTATGAGTAAATAATAATATTCAATCTGTCAAGTCCATACAAATAGAATTTTTTGAATTATAAGAAAACAGATCATTATTTTACAAATCAATGTTGTCTCAAAATTAGAACTTTAATCCCTCATAAATTATAAAAAAATAAATGTTTGTGGCTTTTACCCTAAACATTTTTTTTTTAATTTTCAGTAAAAAAATGTACGATTCAAATATTGAATCTCGTCTCTTGGCACATATTACATTTTCAAGCCTTAAGTGTTCTTGAACTTAAATGCTTTTAAATAGTATGCTGTATGACAATAAATGAAACTGGCTTTTTATATTTTGTGTCATGGGAATATTGAAACATTGTGAATTTTGTTAAAAAAAAATCTTTGATCTTGATATTTGAAGGTGATTTCTGGTAGAAAATTGGATATATATAAAAAAAAAAAGCTGGTACATTGAAATCAAAAAACGAAAATTGGAAATTTTTATGTAAAAATAGTTTTTAACAAAATCAATTTTTTTGTTGTAAGTCAAAAATAAACGTCTGTAGATTTAAAATTTGACATAATTTTCAAAATATTTAAGATTTTTTGTGTTATTTATAAATATTTGAAATTTTTTTGATTTAAATATGATAAAACTTGTTTTTGAATAAAAATATGAATATAATTACAAAAATAGGAATTAATTTATGGCAACTTATATTAATGTAATCTAAATTACTATCTAGAATGTCAGTTATATAGGTACTTAGGTTTTGTTCATTTAGGTGCAAATTTTGTTTTTTGATATTTTAGTTAAATGTTAAATAAAAACACGAGACACACTTATTGATGGGGCAGTATTTTTTTACTTGGCCATAAACTTAACCAGATTTAATATATTTACTTCATAATGATATATATATATCATAAATATTAAGTTTACCAAGAAAATAGTGAAGTACCTTGGTTTATAATTTATACCCCTATTTTTATTCAAATATTTGCACGTTGCATCTATCTCTGATGCAAATAGGATAGCTTGGGGGGGGGGAACTTAGTCCCCATTCAAAAGCTAATACTTAGTACAAAGCACATATAAAATTTTTAGAAAATATTACAAAAATTTGGGCTATTTAGCATCTATCCCCATATGGTTTCTATAACATACTTCTGTAAAATAGGTGTTTTTTTTTGAGTTTACCTAATATGTTACAATATATAAGTACAATATTTATTTTAAATAAAATTATAAATAAATTATCTTTATCTAGTATTATATTTTGTAGTTACTCAGTGGACAACAAGTGTAAAACCAAATAACTCATAAACACAAAGCATCCCAGCTATTTATCTTTATTATTAACACACTCAGACTAGCAACCTACTCACATTCAAAAATTATTATGTTCTAACTCTTTTGTAAAGCCATTGTATAACAAAATTAAATGTTACAAACTATCTTAGGAGTTAAAACTAATTCAATATTTTAACTTTTTAGGATTATAAAAACACATTTTTAGACATCTAGGTAATATTTATTTTATACTTATACATCACTTTAAACCATTTATGAGATCATTTAGAATACATTTATAAAAAATATTAACAGATAAAATAAAGTATTCTATTAATTTCACATCAGTTATATAAAATTAGATTTAAGTATTTACCTATAATTTATTGTTACCAATAAATAGTTTACAAATATTTTTTTATTATATAAATTATATTTAATAACTACGATCATTAGGTATATATAAAAAATATGCTGAATCAGACTATAATTAAATATTAAATTATAGGTGGTAGGTCTACTTTACTCTGCTTATGAGCAAATGTTAAAAATGTTAGTGATGATACTGCACTTACTAAAAATATAACATCAAACCAGCGGTGATAAAAACTAAATTGTAGATCCCCAAGTACTTCCGTAATAATAGCTCTATACTCTGCTGGCATGTTCATACGCATTAATAATACAGACGATACAAAATACATGCCCATAAGTTGAGCAAATATTAATACAATAATATTTGATGATTTACTGCTAGAAAGTGCATAGAAAAACTTTGTTAAAGTTAAGAGGAGACCTCTTATTGATGTGAATGCAATACAACCAACCAATAAAAATGATACATGTTGTGACCAAAATGATACATCAACATCAATGCCAACCAATTCAACTAAAATCTCCATTCCTCTTGTAACTGGATCTTTTTTTCCCACTCTTTGTAACATTATATTTATTGTGGATATGATTATTTTCCAGACACAATACAATGAAAAAAAATAACCTAGGAAATTGAAATATTTCCCTTTCCATGTTTTCGCCCAAGCGGTACGTTCCAGAGTGTTGTTCAGATCATGTGTGTCCAAAAATAAATGTCTACTAAGCTCTTCTAATGCTTTTATATCACTTTTAATTCCCCTCAAATCACTGGACACATTTGACTTAACTCTTTTTAACATATCCATAAATCCAAACGTACTCACACCAGCATTAGTTTCTGCCAATAAAATTTTTTTTTTCTTAGCAGTAACAACATCTATTGTTTGAAGAAGTTGTTTTTCCACGTTTATGACATCATCTCCGGTCACTGCTTTTATAAAATATGCCATTGAAGTATAAGGGTAGTTAACAGCACCAAAACCAGATAGTAATGCCATAACTGTTACACCAATCACGCCAATTCTGCTAATACAGTTTTCTATAAATAAATGGCCTTTTTTTTCTTGTGGTAACATAGGAAATGGGTCACCAATTTTCCAAAATAAGAATAAATATAATATCCAAATAACTGAAGCCAAAATTCCAACTTTCTTTTGAAAAAATGGATACATATTACTTAAAGTAAAATAACATAAGTAAAATGGTATAAGCACAACAACCATAAATAGCATTTTGTAAAGTATTATATTCCAAAATATATAGCGAGAGCTGGGGACTAATATACCAACAATTTCAAATATAATTAATTCAAACATTGTACAGGATAAACAGAAAGTGACTGAGAATATTAGTTGAATTGTTTTGTGATGCACTTCATAGTCTTTAAATAGTTTCTTGACAAAATACACCCAACCACACATAAAAAAAACAGTCTGTGATAATAAAATCACCAAGACATCGAACACAAAATGTGTACTGAACTCCATATTTACAGTTGATGTTAGTTTAATATAAATGGTTTACATTACTATTTTGCTATATCCATATTATTTTCTGCATCAACAACATTATGTTCATATAAATCATATTAGTATCAATGAAGTGGACATAAGAACACTACAATTAAGAAAAAACATTGTTAACATTCTATTTTGAGACAATAAAAAATATAATAATCAATATAAATATTAAGTACATTAGAATAGACAATAGTTATAAACACACATTTATAATACTCATTAAATTAAATAGTTAAACTAGGCTAGTTATCAAAATTCAAAAGGAAATTAACATAAAATAAAACCCTTAATATGCTATTAAAAATATTTTATTATTTTTCAGTTGAATTTAACAATATGGTGGGGAATTATATTTAATATATATATTTTTTTAATTGTAATGATTTACAATGATTGAATGATTCTTTTATAGTTACAGGAAGTATGTCTATATCTCACCTAAGAATTCGTTTTTCCACTTGAAGTTAAAACATAGATACGTTAACTTTCAATTAGTGCCATTGTTTTAAAATATGTATCTAAATTGTTGTACTTTTAATAACTAAATAAATAGTACAATTATCGTAAACAGTGCTTAATAATTCTATATATTGAGATTGAATACAATAAGTAATAACTTTTAAAATTTAAAACTTAAATCTTCAAACACGTAAGTTTTTCCATAATATGATAAGAAACATGAATATTATTAAATTGTTTTTATTATTGATTTTTGATATCCTGATAATAGGTAGTTGATAGTACTATCTTAAATCGAGCTTATAATACTCAAATATACACAGGTTACAGAGCTATAATGGAAATACTGGTGGAAGCTAAATAACTTAATTTGACAACTTCAAAAAAAATTTTCTTGAATTTTGAGAGAACAACAACTAGCAAGAATAGTTCATTAATACTAACTATAAACCACTAAACTAAATACATTAAGTTCAGTCTTCAGTATAATATAATAATGTAGGGGCACGATATAGAGAAGATATAGGGATAATAGAGTAATATCATATATTATATAATATTATACATTTAATTTTATAGTTTGTGGTAAAACTAAACCCGGCCACCCAGAAATGACTCATTCGGGTCATTCCATTCCAACTGTGAATTGTGATAACAAAATCAACGTGGCCCGAACAAACCGAGCAAAAATAATGTAGCCATAAATCATAATATCTATATTAAATACTCGTATATTTAAATTTGTTACTGTTATATTATTAAATTTATTAATTAACCAATTTACGCCCAAGGTTAATTTATGTCAATAAAATTGATTTTTCTACTATAAACTTATATTGTTGGACTCAAATGTGATTGAAAAAATTATATTCCATATAAGAGTTATTGAGTGTCCTCGATATATGACACTGGGTATATGAACAATTATAAATATTATTCTATTTTCATATACAAATATACCAATAAAAATGATTGAAATTTAATACTTTTAATTGATAATTAATTATTACACGTTATATTCAAATTATGATAATATGAGGCTTACAATTTATATTTTTTGAATTTAGTTAGGTTACATATGAACATTATTTTGTGTGATATAAAACGTTACATTTTGCGTGGACACCAATATTGCATTTCATACATCTTGTTGTTTTTTGATGACATTGACCACACCTTGTTTAAGAGTCTTGGGGAATCAAATAATGTTCAAATTTGTCATATCTTATTTCCATAATAACACTGGATAGTTTCCCTCCACTTCTTGGAGTGGGTTCTGTTTTGTAACGTGTCAGATATGAAAAAACTATGCATCTTCGAAATGCCAATTGATTCATATTATTTTTACTGTACATCCTATGAAATTGCCATGCATTTTGAACGGCTAGGTCTATAATCAGGGCCGGCGCTCAAGGTATAGGCGAGCTAGGCACCTGCCTAAAGCGGCACTTTGGCAAGGGCGAAATTTTCAAAATTGACTCACACATTTTTTTTATTTCTATCGGTGTTATTGTATATTTATAAAAGGAAAAAATATTTTAAAACATTCATTCATGTAAACCAACTTGCCTATATATTATAATAAAATACTTAAAAAATTATTACATAATAATTATAATTAAATAATAATTGTAAATACAAGATAAATGATAATACATGTATAATTATAACGTCGTGTCAATGTTTGTAAAGCTGGTATGATAAAAATGTGAAAAACAAAACCGTTTTCAAAGTCAGTGGCGTAGCTAGACACTTTTTTTTGGGTAGGCCCGATATTTTGATGTAAGGATTACCAATGAATAGTTTTATAAAATAAAAAAGTATCAGAATACCGTATGTTATACATTTATTATAGGCATATTACACAGATTTATCTTATATTGTAAAACTAAAAGTATAAAATTAAATTAATAAAAAAGATATAGCTTTATTAAAATAGTTTTAGATTGAAAATTCTAATTTTCTTTTTTTCATTGATACAAACTCGTCAATTACAGCAGATGGATTTTCTATGAATTTTCCACTTATTTCTCTCTCAATAGACAGCAAAGTTAAATTATTTAGTCTGCTACTTGGATTAAGCTCGGATATAATTGCTGTTGAATTGTATGGTGAAATTATATCTTTGCAAAAACGTTTTATTTTCGAAACATGTAATCCGAAATCAGTTCTTAAATACATATGTAGAAACAAGTTGACAGAACTTTACCCTAATACTTATGTGATACTAAGGATTCTATTGACTTTACTTGTAACTGCTGCAACAGCCAAAAGGAGTTTCTCAAAACTTAAAATATTAAAAAATTATTTGCGATCAAATCTATCTCAAGATCAATTAGTAGGATTAGCCACTCTCTCTATTAAAAGCGAAATTGCTGAAGAATTAGACATGGATGAACTTATACAAAGCTTTGCTTCACTAAAAGCAAGAAAAGTCAATTTTAAATAACATTAAGTTTGTTTTATTTTATTTTACCAATGTTATTATTATAATAATTTGTTTAATTGTCTAAGATTATGTCAAAGGTTTAATAATTTGTAAGATTAAAAATGAAAAATATTTTAAAGTAATAAATATTTGGTTATATTATAAATTCTTAAAATCTAAATATGTGTACCTAATTAATTTATAATCAATTATATAACTATACAAATATGACATTAAAATAAAAAATATATAAAAATAAAAATATTTTTCATGTAGGTATGTCACATAAAAAATAGGTGGAAATGCTAAGTTTAAATTAGTGCTCATTTTTTTTTTTTTTTTAGAGGCGGTAAAGTTAGGTTTTGCCTAGTGCACTATTTTTGATTGAGCCGACCCTGTCTATAATATAAAGAACAATAGAGGAGTACCATTTTTTACCTCTGATCCCAATACGATTTTGTAATATATTCTGGTCCATTCGATCTACACCACCTATATTTTTGTTATAAACAGAAACAATTTGCGGTTGTGAAATCCGTACTCTTTTTTTTTTCGGAACTAGATCAACGGTTTGCCACAAAAATAGGATCTGTCCCAATAGAATTTGAAGCTAAGCAGACAATGTTATTATCACATAAATAGCAAATAAAAATTGCATTATTTGAAACAAAACTACAACTAGACCCTCTTTGTTATTTTTCATTTTTCCAAAATCAATTGGACATTTCATTACTCTGTTTCACCGAATAGTAACTGTCACGCGAATGTTGATGGATTAAGCTTTTCCAAAAGAGTGACGCCTGTAAAGAAATTATCAAATAATATGGAGCAGGTCAATGGTTTATAATTTGGTTAGCATAAGCTAAAATAACAGATCCTCCTAATCCTACATCTGTTTGGTTGAACCCAGTATTTTTTCTTTGGTAAGGAGAGATCCATAATGCATATCCAAGACGCAATGTCCCAACCCACACTTTAAATCTAAAATGAATTGGTTTTCCTCGGATAAATTGTTTGCATCCATGTTTACCATAATATGGCACCATGGATTCGTCTATGCTATGAAATTCTTCGTGAGGTGCGTGAATTAGGAATCTAGTATTTATCATAGTAATTATTTTTGCATATTTATCAGAATTATCCAAGTTGTTGTTTGAAAAGTGATGATTATGAAATATATCGTCAAATCTATTTCGCCTCATAGCACTGGACACTAAACCATTATTTGTATCAGGGGCCTTTTCCCAGTACATAGAGACATTTCATTATACCCAGACAATAAGAGAATTGCAATAAAACACTTTAATTCATTTTTTGTCAAGTCCAAAGAAATATTTTTAGAAGAAGCATAAATATTTGTATATTGTACAATAGAATAAAAAACTTTGTCATCGAAAAATAATTCAAAAAGTTCAAATGGCGCAAGTGAACCATATTTTATTTTATTATTTTCATCTGGACCAAAGCTTTACCAAAGCTCTGTTAAGTTAGAAGACTCTAAATTTCCTTCACGTCAAATTTGAGATGAATCTTTTTGACTTTTTTTCATGCCCACTACAATGCGTTTTTTTTTTGTAGTCACAACTTTTTTATTTATTGATTCGTGATATTCGTGATTTCGGTAAAATAACATTGGCTTTCAATACACTAGCAGGTAAATGGTTTATATCACCTGTATGTTCATCGTTATCAGAGTCTTCATCAGTAATGTTTTCATCCGGAGGTTCTAAGAAAAAAGTATTTTCGCTCAACTCATTTGACTCCAGCAAATTTATAATATCATTCATGCAAGATCTAAAAAAAAATATATACATATGAGGCTACTGGATATCCCAGTGACCTACATGTAGAACACTAATATTTAAACGCAAATAAATGAAAAAGTATGTGGAATAAATTTATTTAATTTATAAAAATATAAAATTTAAAGAGTAATATATACGATTGTATGTATTTCATGTATAAAAAAAAATCTAAAATATTGATCGCTTTGATGATGAAGCCATTTTTCTATATGAACAAGCAGGTGTACAAAATGTTACTAACACGTAATAGCGTTCGACTATACAATGCAAAATAATATCATCGGGTCGATTATTATATTATCCAAAAGTCTAAATCGATAAAATGTGGAAAATTCTAAAAATAAAACCGATAACAATAATTATTTCCGGTGTCCTACATATACATATTAGTATGCATAGAATAGATTAATTTTATTTTGTATCTTTTATTTATAATTATAGCTCAACAATTACATTACATTATAATATAATATTAATAATAATATACAAAAGAACAGCCAGAATATAATAATAATAATAGTAATTTATACATATAAAACTAAAAATAATAAAATAAAAAAAGCCAAAAACATGTAGATGATAAAATCAGTCTCCTGGAGATTAATTCTTAATGATGTTTACGAAAATTAA
>JACXSJ010001803.1:0-70154 GCA_014851325.1 Pentalonia nigronervosa | reverse complement strand
ATACGCCTACATTTTAAACGGCAAGGAGAAAATCAAAGCAAAAGGCATTCGAGGTCATGTAGTCAAAAACCATATGACTTTTAAAGATCATTTGGATTGCCTTTTTGCTGATGACGAGGAAGATAACTCTAAATTGTATACTAGAGAAAATGTTTCTATCAGATCATTCAACCATAAGATACGAACAATCAAATCCAATAAATTATGTTTCAACCGACACGATGATAAGCGATTAGCACAAGCTGATAGAATACATACATATGCCCATGGACATTTTAAAACTGATTATTAATTATATTTAAAAAATATTATCCTGTAATATGTTCGGGATTACAGTTTTTTTTTTATCTGTATTTATTTATTTTTTTATTTTTGTAAAATAAAAAAATACAATAAAGTATACAATTTAGAGTTATCTTCCTCGTCATCAGCAAAAAGGCAATCCAAATGATCTTTAAAAGTCATATGGTTTTTGACTACATGACCTCGAATGCCTTTTGCTTTGATTTTCTTGACCTTACACTCAATGGCCTGCACCATGTTAAAATCAGAGTTTTAATGTGGGTGTAGTGATATACCTACTGGCTACTACTATAATATTTACACATTAATTGTAGGTACATTATAATATATACAGAAATACAGATAAGTATTGCTTATTTTTAATGTTAATTTCATTCTGATTCATAACTTGAATATTTTAATATGAACATGGACATATTATTATAGTTTTACAAAGACTAATAACTAACACATTTATTTTATAATTTAAATTAATTTTTTTAGAGCCACTCAGCTTTTGGTGTAAATAATTTAAATATATTATAATTAATTTTCACTTGTTTGAGATTATTAGTAACATAATAATATAAGATATACATACCGAATATTAGCTTTATGATGACTTGGTGTTTACAATGCTAGATGCCTAATGACTGATGGTGTTGAACTGTTTTTAATTGTCAAATAAATAGAACCACAACGACCGTTGACAATCGGTATTCACAATTTGGTCAAGAATAACTCATAGTTACAATAGTTTAAACACGATGACAAAATTATCGGGTTTCTTGTTAGTTGTTGTACAAAGTCCTATAACCCGACAGTCTGGGCTGTATAGTGTATAACCGATAAGGACCAGATTCCCAATACTAAAAACGGAGGAAATTTTATTAATAGAAAAGTTTCCTCGTTGATACGGTTTACACGGTATACCGTTTATACGGTTTTTTTACGATATACCGTTTACCAAAATAATTTGAAAAGACCGGTATTCACGGTATACCGAAAATATCGTCAGCCCCATATTATACTAAAAAATATCGATACTAGTTAGATTTTATTTATTATTTCGGTATACCGTACCATATCGGTGTTTAGGTATACCGAAACAGTTCGGTTTTTCGGTACACCGGAACTTTTCGGTTTTTTCGGTATACCGTTTCAAACCGGTATTGAAATCAATACCGTAATACCGAAAATTATTTTCGATACCGTCAGCCCTAGCATATACATATTAATAAGAAATAACATTATAGATCCTATAAACAATATTGCAAACCAAACTAAATGTTAATGATTATTTACAATTGTTTTATAGATTCATGTGATAAGAACTAAAAATACAGAGTCAATGCCGCTGCCATTGATTGTAATGACATTCCTTGTTTCTGCTCAGTGGTTAGTTTATGGCCGGATGTTACGTGACAAGTTTATTATGGTAATATATGATTATTATTAGTTATATTGTTAAAATAATATTACAGTACAATATATTTTTGGTTGTATTACAGTATAAATTATTAGTTAAGCATTAACAACAATTTTTTTTATTATTTTATTAATGTCACTAGTAAAACTAAGTAATAGTGAAAATGGTAGACATTTTTTATAATACTATTAAGTATTAATGTGTCTTTCATTGATGGATTTGTTTTTGTTACAGTACCCAAATGCTGTTGGATGTATGCTTTCTATCATACAACTGGCTTTATTTGTTGTTTATCAAAGATCTGCCGTGCCACTGACTACCGAACTCCATAATCATCACCATCCATACCCTTATATTAAGTTAATGGATGCGTGAATGAGCATTTCATTATTAGTTTACCAATATCTATAAGTCTTTTGTGTAGCTAATATTTTTACAGTCTTCATGGCAGTACCATTTTATTAGAGAAGTACAAACCACTAAAATCTAAAACTAAAAATATCTAACTATTGTTATTATACTATTATTATTAAAGATATATTTTAAGTATTATATTTGTGATGATTATATTATAATTGAACTTAAACTATATTTAGTTTTTGTTATTTTACACTATTAGTGGTATTATAATTGATAAATTGTGTTATTGTTCCTAATTTTATGTTGTTTATTGATGACTGATGATTATATTTTCTCAGTATTGTATTTTATAAATCATTTTCTACAAAAATGTTTAACAGTAGTTAATATTTTCCTCAATCATTCTGTATTATTACTTATTAAATACTACTACTGTTATAGTTAAGATCTTCTAGTCTTTAATTAGGGTAAATTAAGAAATCACTTCATTGTAACCACTGATATCCAATTTGGTAAAAAATCAATTTATAAAATACATACAATATAAAATTTATTTATTTTAAGACAAAATTTATTGACAACTAAATTATTGATGGTGTAATATTATAATGTATAATTTTCATTTTCTATTAGAAAATATGTTATAACACAATACTATGTACAATGTACCTTAAAACCAATGTAAAACCGTGTATAATAAAAACTAACAATGGATAATAATATTTTGTAATACCACTATTATTATTGAATTACTTGAATAAAAAATCAAATATTTTCTTTTTATCTTTTTTATGTTCTTAATTATTTAAATATTATTATTTATTTTTAATTATTTTATTAAACATTTTGTAATTATGAATTGAATACTTGTTAATCACAAAATTGATTACCACGTTTTCCCAATTTTATGTTTATAGGTAAATAAAATATTTTTTAATTTACAATAATTGTATATCTCCCTCATGAAAATATATACATAACACATATACATTATATATTCTTACAGTAATAAAACAAAAATTTATTTTATAAATACAAAGTACGAATAATAATAATAACTATAATAATTATACAAGATAATATTATATATACGTAATTGAGCTATATATATATATATATATATATGACACACTCGGGGAAACGAGCGTTAAATAATAATATTTAGGTACACAAATGTTATATAAATTGTAATCATATTGTACTTCAAAGGACGAGAAACGAAACCTGAAAACCTCGACCGCATGAGTGGTTAATCAATAAAATTATTTGTATTGCATATTTTTTTTAACAATAATAAAACCATAATATTATAATGTATACGTTTAGAGCACATGTTTGTTATCCCCCGATTCATTAAATATATGCATACTATATAGTAACCTACAACTTTTTGTTCATGAAAGTTTAAATATCATATGTTTGCATTTCATGAGGTGATTATGGTGAAAACAAACTGCACAATGTTTACGATAATAAATTATATAATATTTTGAAAACCTAATAAAATAATAAGTTTCTCCGATTAATAATTATAATAATATTAACTACCTATATACACGATTTAACGAGTGAAAAAAACACGTAAAATAATAATAACCAATGACAAAAATAATAATAATAATAATAATAATAATAATATGAGCATTTTTCCACAAAAATAAAAATATTAATCATAATATTATAATAATAATTGAAAATGTTAATTTTTTAGACAGTAAAATGTCGTTCTATATACATGAAGACAGCATTACATGTCATATATTTCACGTATAGGTACGGCCGGATAATATCGTAATAATAATAATAATTTTTTTAACAATAATTATTATCATTGTCGAAGTCGAAATATGACGTCGCGGAGAAGAAATGACCCGTTGGCGTTCACACAATCATCATCACATTTTTATATAATATTTATTACATGAGATTATGATCGTTTTCGCCACTTTAAATATCCACGCACGCACACATATCATCTTATACAGTTGTAATAGTCGGTTGATAGATAGAGAGAGAGAGAGAGAGAGAGTTCAGTATTTATATAATATACTAAAATAATGATAATATAATAATAATAATAATATAAAATTAATAAAAGTAATGACAAACTCATAGAGTCACGCCGCCAAAATTACATCCAATTATATTATTATTTTATGTACATCGTAATATTTGCAATAGATCTCGTATTATCTAAGCGATGGCGGCGGCGGCGCGACTACATATGGGCGACACCCTAGCGATGGGTTTTTGGTTTTCCCGTCTTATGGTCGACCGCGCAGCGCCGTCCTGTCGTCTTCGGACTACTGAAGCTATTCGTCGTCGGCCTCGTAGCCGGCGTTGGCCTTAGCCGCGGTCCCGTTACCGTTGGACAACACCGTGGTGCTCATGGGGGCGGGCGGGATCGTCTTCTTGGGCTTCTTCTTTTCATCCTGGCTGTAGTGCGCTGTCCCTTCGAGGGACATGGTCTCTTGCCGGTGTGAGTTGCGCACCAGACACCCGAGAGCCAGCAGCAGCAGCACAGCTCCCGAGGCGAACAGCGCGTACTGCAGTGCGGCCTTGGCCACTGGCGGCGTTTGCGTGGCCAGTTTGAGCAGTTGGATCACGTTGTCGGGTAGCTCATCGATGCCCTGAATTGGAAATGGGGCAAAAATATATTAATATTATGTTCGACTGGTACGGGATAGTATGTGCTGTCAATACTCTATCCCGTCAATTTATCGAATAACCCGATCACCCGACAATATTATTAATTAACATTAACGATGAAAAAAGAAAAAAATGTTAGTATTCTTGATTAACCTACGATATTCATAATCGAGTTAGATTATTTCAGTGGTGGATTTAAATGGGGGGGGGGGGGCAAAGTCGCAAAGAGGCCAAACAACCATAATATTTAAGTTCTTATATAAATAAGAAAAACTTAAAATATGTTATTTTTAACGTATTGCCAACATTTATCTTCTCAAGTCTGATCTATATCTATGAATTCTATTGGATGTCATAGTGTCACACACTCATAAATTGTATTACATGAAAAAAACCTCTCAAGCTACAGTAATAGTTAAGAAATTTCAATTCTGCACAATACAGGAGACGATATTTTAACGTACTGCTTTATTTTTAACATTATTAGTTGAAAAAGAGTTATTATTGTTTTAAGATCCGTTATTAGTTTTTTTTTTTTGAACTTAAATAATTTTTTTTTTTATTTATGATATTAAAATATTAAAAACATTATGACATAGAAAATATTGTCGTTTGTATTATATATAAATTTGTTTTATTTACTTGTATGTGCTTAGCCTGAGTGGTTATTTTCACGAGAAGCCGTTTTATATATATATATTGTCTCATAATTATCTAACAATCAAAAATGTATTGCTGACACAGGGCCACTTATTTACATAAGTAGGTACTATATAGGTACTTTGAGTTGTTGAATTAATATTTAAATATATTTAATATTAAATAACAAATTTTTTTTCAATATTTCATTTAAATTACCTATTTTAAACTTCCTTAAAAATCGGGTGTGTGGAATCATATTAATGTTATAATATTACGTTGACAAATATTTGAGATAACCGTACTAGAGTAATATTATTTGGACCAAATGTGAAATAGTGAGAAAGCAGTTGAATATATTAGCTAAAAAGGTTTATTATGTATTAAGTAACTATTTAAAAAAAAATTATTCGAGTAGTACATTGTATACACTTTCAAAATACTCTTATATAACTATGTATGTATTCTAATCTACAACACTCACCTCTTCGAACCACATGATCGGAAACACAATGTCGGGGAATGTAGCTACTTGTTTAATATCTACTACTTGACTTACGGCCAGATTAATTTGCACACGGGCTCTGGCGCGCATAGCCACTCCCATTTCCTGTAGAAACAAATATCGCAAGTTAAGTTTAAAATATATTATATTATAATTTAATATAATGGGCACTCACGGGTTGTACGTCAATATAGAACTCGTGGCGGTCAGCATCTGGCTCGTCCATTCCGTGAACGGCTTCCCGGAGTCGTGGATCACCCATGTAAAAGTGAGGGAAAGACAGCAACACTGGAGAGTCTGCAAACAAATCCATCGGGTATATAAGTATCGATACTTAAACGTAGTTATTTAGCGAAGGTCCCCATGCGTGGATAGAGCGACTTACCGTATTGGCACAGACTCACGTTGAACGTTCCGTGAGGAGCGCATTGTGGAAAATTAGTTTTTGTCGACACCGTAGGCATAGCTGTGGTAGAGCTACTAGTACCGGAAGTACTGTTGCCACTGGAATTACTCAGTGAAGGACAGTAGCATCGGTTCTCGGGCTCGTGGTCTGGGTCGGCAAACGCTCGGTGGTCAGGGCCAAATCGGTACGCTTTCACTCCTCCCTTAGCTTCAACTTGCTTTTTGAACCTGTGCATGAGGAAAATGAAATTGTTTTGTTAATCTCTTACCAACCCGTACATTCTAGTTGTATTCATTGACACCGAGTATGTACTTCTAGTAAAAACTTAATTTTTTCTTAGGAGAGGGGTAAAAATAATTTATCCAGTAAAATTAATATTTTCAATATTATGTATTGATACATCATCATTACTTTAAGTCTTATAAATCATAATATGACTAAAAGCTTAACAAAAATTATAATGCACTATTTATATTCTTATAAAAATGTATGTAAGCGATTATTATGAGAAAATGGAGTATCGTGGGTGGGTGAATGTGTGGATCTCAGTTTGAATCAACCGAACTCGGCACCGGCACCGGCACCGGTGATATTACAATAATACAACAATACATTGGTGGTATGACACTCACACTAGGGGCAGTTTTCGGCACATGTCCTTGTCGAAGACGTGTAGGATGGTGTCTGGTTGGATCCTGGGAGGAAAAAGGGAACCATCGCTTCCACCGGACATACGGTTGCACGAATCGGTGGTCCAGTGTGACAGGTGTGTGCGCCCATTGAACTTGTCCAGGGCGGCGAACAACCGAATGTCTGTGGCCCCAGTGAAGACGGTCATATTATCGCGTGAAGTTCCATTTTTCTGTTGTCAGAGCGAGATAACAGTGGAAGTCAAACAGGAAAATCCACGGTGACATGCAAAGAAAAACAACACGTTTCGATTAGTACATTGTAACTTTATGACGCGCAAATGAGTTATATGGACGGCAATGTAGTGACGGTGGTGAGTGCGTACAATATTTATGTATATTTCAAAACGGCAAACAAAAACAAACAAACAGTGAATAGTGCACGGCGGTTGCGAAATAAAATAGTAAAACCAACAGTGCAGTGTGGACTGCAGTGATTCGGTATCGGTGGGTTGGTGGGCGGCGTAAAACCAACGGTGAGCTGAAAACGATCAGAGCTCGCACTTGTTTGCAGGTTGGTGGTCAAATTGCCTGAAAGTGACACGGCTGCGGTGCACGTGGTTTTGATAAAATGTTTTAGTCCTGACCGGCCGTCCCATCATCGACATCCTGGTAATCTTGGCTGGGTGCACTGATTGGTACCCAAGCTTCGGCTGTAGGTTGTAGTCCTTAGCCATTGGCACCGTCTGAATAACAGTCGGCAAAGTGCTTCCACCAAGTATAATCTTGGTGCCGGCCGACAGGATCCCGTCAATTAGTGGACCGTCCGCGGACAGCAGCCGGTCCAGACGCAGGTATCCCAACAGTTCGGGCAGTGTCTTCACGTCATACTGGTCAACGATGTACTGAAGCTATGTGGTGTACACACAACGCAATGTAATGTACATATTTATCAACAATACGGTCTTCAAGGCATGATTATGGGAAGAATATATGCACGAGTAAAATATACTTGCAGTGGTGGGGTAAATCACTCAAAATAAAAAAACATAATAAATATATTATGTTACTCGGTAAATAAAATCAATCAAATTGTTTCTAAAAGAAGCAATTTTGTTAAATATGTCAAGTTTTAATTTGCTTTAAATTTCTATGCAACACAGTATACATATTAAATTAACCGAAAAAGTTATATTAAACGAAGGTCAATATCTTGTACGAACTGTGAGTTCTGACGGTGCTTGCTGCAACTTCAAATTAATCTCTTCTGTAGTCCCGTCACGTCTATCTTACTAACCCAATACACATGTCTAATAGAGCCATATTAAAGTTATCATTGTAGGTATCGTATTTTTTTAGTAAAAAACAATCGTTTTTTGACCTCCATTTCACAAAATGTTTTACTCTATGACTACAAGTATAATATACAGTACATATTTTTTATAATATGGATCTAGGTAATAATTTTCAAAAAAAAAAAATATCCAAATAAATAAGAAATAGTGTTAACACAAAAAAGATAAACATTTAACAGTTAATTATAGTTCTCCCTTTTTTCGATAATAATCGAATAATATTCAATATTTTAAACTAGATTGAAACAGTAAGTATTTCATGGGGATATATATAGGCAATTTGGATACATTATTTCAAACCATATGAAGGCGCCCAGTACCAATGTCATTTTGTCTTCAAAAGTACACTTTACGGGAATAATGATCCTGACTCATAGAATGAATCAAATTTGATTTTTTTTTAACTGATAAAGGGAAATATTTTACAGCCCGCATTGAACTTAGTCTTATAATATTTGAATCTCAAACTTTTATGTAAGTCTTAAAAAAAAGATAATATTAAGCTTTTTTTACAAATTATTTTATATCATTATTTAAAATAAAATAAAAATCTGAGTTCAATGCGGCCTATATAATATTGTTATTTATCAATTGAAAAAAAAATTATCTGAAAATACTCAATCGACAATGAGTTATCCATATTCCCATGAAGTCATTTACATTTGTCGAAATGGGTAACTAATAATTCGTTATTTGTTAGTTCTATGACATATATTTGCGTATGCGTTTGCGTTCATATACGGGCAGTAGAGGGTTTTCTCATACTAATAACCATTTGCACTCTAACAAAACAGATCGTTCGACGCCGTAACAATATGTGAATAAGATTGCCAATAATTTGCTCCTTAATAAATAGCTGGCACCAAGGGCCTGAAGTATAAATATTTCAAATGTATATTAATCAAATTTTAATAAAATTTGAAAGTTATCCCATGTGAATATTACTTTTTGTATACTATTGTATGCTGAAGAGTTGTAACCTACTAAGATTATAGTTTGAATAAACGAAAACGATATAAAACAATTATAGGGAGGAAAAGGGATATTATTATATTTTAAAATTAAGACTACAACGATTTTTGTAGATACAGACCCCATAAAGCAGACCAAACTCTTCGTACGGCAACTTCTGTTCCTTGGGTACCACGTCCTTGGCCAATTTCAACAGTGGGTCCTCGTAACCCCATAACAGCTGACCGACGCTCACCTCGACGAACGGTTTTACCTTAAGGATGTCCATGATACTGGCCATGGCCAGTCTCAAGAACCGTGCGGCATGTTTGCTCTGCGACGTGGCTGACTGTAATACATAACGATGACCACGGTTATAATAATATACTATTTATGATACTTTTAACTAATTCAGAATACATATTATGATGTTAGTCTTTGGTGAATCAGTAAAGCTGTGATGGTGGTAATATAAAAGTATACAACTCACCAACATCGGGACGTTGGGTACCACGACGATATCATCTTCAGAACCCACGCTTTGCTCGGGGTCGAACCTGTACACCTTTTGCTGGTTGTACGTAAGCGTGCCGTTATCGTGGAATGTCAGGTTGACTTTTTCCCAAGTTTCCCTGTGGGGTCAGAAAGCGGTTGCAGGTTAGTCGTTAGTATGAAATGTGACAAAATGTAGAACATATATACAAATTATACTACAGCGATAATTTAGCAACGTGGTCGGTACAGTCTAATGGATCTACCAGTATAATTAATACATATTATTTTATATTATACTCACACGTAGACAAACGGACCCAATTCGTCCAAAATCGGTTTCTCGCGCACCTCGCCGGGCGCGACTACGTTCAAAAACTCATCGGCGTTGGTGACATTGTACACGTACACTTTTAACAAAGGTCGAACAGGTGGTTTGCGCCACATCTCGAACGTCTGAGAACCGGGCCGCAGTGTGATTTGCTATAAAAGACACGTGATCGATAAGTCGTTATAATTTTGTATTTTAAAAAGCTATATAGTGAGAAGTTATTATAGTGACGCCCCCCTCCCCCAGTAGGCGTATGGAGCATGTAGGGTATACACTTGAAATGTAATACTTTTAGCACATTAAGACCCGTCCAAATTTTATTATAGTATAATTAGCATAGGAATTCTAAGCTTTTAATGTCTTAATAATTATATCGTAAATTCAAATCGAATATGATTTAAACAGGTATTTACGATTTTTTAACTATCATTCTATTTTATTTAATGATCTTAATAATTATGGTGGTACAATGTATATTTTATAAAATAATAACGACCAAATTTTTAAATAGTAAACAAATAACCAACAAATTGATTAACTTATTGCTTTACTAAATCATGTTTACTAACCATGAGCTTACTATTAATTAATTTAATGTTTATAGTGATTTTTTGTGCAACCGTTGTTTGATGTTCACTACTTGATTTATAATCTATTATATAGAGTATACCTGTAAATATGTGATTTAGTTACTATATTGAAACACTGTTGAAATTTCTAGTGTTTTGTGTTTTGTCATACAAACAAATTATTATTATCAAAGTGTAACAGTTACTCAACAATTATTTAGTCAACTCCCCCTCCCATTTTTTGTATGTAAGACATTCGTGTAATTTGGTAGACATTGTATTGTCGGTGTGATATAGTAATATGTATTAACTATTAAAATACTCACGTCATCAATAACCAGCTCGACTGCCGCCATGAAAAATGCCACCACTAGGAGGCCGCCGACCAATAAAGCTACGGCTATAGCAAGTACGACCCCTAAAAAAGTAAACAATTATTAATTTGTATTATGACATTGATTTGCTAGGGGGCGGGATATATTTTATCTATACAGTGAGAGGGTTAGGTCAATATATAATATGGTATAGAGAAAGATGTGCTGCAACATTTGTTTTTATTTCTATATCGATAGCCATTGAACATTAAATAATGATATTCCTTGGGCGGCCCGGTCCGGGCTTACATACATATTATATAACACTATATATTAGGAAGGTATAAATGCCAAACAGTTAACGCCGGGAACGCGGAACGAAAGCGGATTGTAGCAGTCCAGGTCATTTATAGTCGACACGAAGAAACCGGCCACGGAGTCGTCCTTGCCGCGGCACGCCGGTGTCACGAGCGCGGAAGCGGAAATGGCGGTGGCCAGGTTACTTGCCTGCCACCCGCCTATATACATTTAGAGGGATTGTGCATGACCGTACGACGACGTACATTATTGTGTGCTATTATATATATATAGACACAATGCGTGTGCTATATGGCACAGCATTGAATCACCGTTGACGGAAATATGGATTTTCGATGATTTCCTATGTGACCTTTCTTCACGATAATCGGCCGAACCGAGTCACTTCCGCCGTCCCCGAATTATCACTATCGCGCGTATAAATACGTAGTCATCGCCATCCGAGTGATGACCGGTTCAGGTTTGGTTAGGCTAGACGAATGTCAAACGCGAAAACCCAAATAATTATAGTATTAGCGCGTCGCTAAAAATTTTATAATAATGTATAATATTTGAATGAGCGATGATGAATCAACGGGTGTATGATTATGATGATTTTATTTCAGAATTACATTATTATCATCACAAAACGACATTAGAATACTAACAACTATTTTCATCGCAATATCAAAATAATAACGTGTACCTACCACAAGGCTGGTTTAGACGATTTGACTAGAGTTTTTTTGTTAATTTCGGAGTAATGATTTTTTCAATGACAATATGATGATTAAACATTTAAACGAATATCAAAATATTATAGACATTACAGGTACCTGGAATGTTTCAATACATTTTAAAAAATTATAATTATGCTCACGTTTCGCTTGGTTATCATAGATTTATTTTAGTATAAAAAAAATAAAGTTCTACAATCAGCGGGAACATGCATATTTTATTTAACATTGACAACGTATGAACAAGTTTAATTTTTTTTTCACTAAAATTTCCTTACTGTTTCACCCTCATAACAAGTTGGTTGCCTTGAGTATCTTATTTGAATCTTGGATTTAGTGTAACAGGTGATTGGTGATAGCCGATAGATGAGTATTATTTTAGATATTCACTCAAGGTGAATTTTAAATGTTAATTTAAATAATGATAAGGCAGTCAACTTGTTCTAATTCTATTTATTTATTTATTTATTTATTTATTTTTTTTTTTTTTTTTGATAGGATGTGAACTTTAAGGTTAAATATGTTAGACCTCTAATATCCATATATACGTAAAAATTCTTCAAACAATTTTTTTCGTTGACACATTTTGTAACCAAATTTATCTATAAAAATTACTGTGTACATTAAAGCTGTTTTCTGAGTTGGTAAAGGAGCTCATAAACGGGTTCGCTTGAATGTTAAAATTGGAGGCCACAAAAGCAATTAAATGTAGCTGTCAAAAAATATTTCCGTAGGGTGACTTGTAATAAAACTGTGATTTATTTTAATTTTACAGAGATAATCTTTATTGATGTTCACTAGAGAATTTTTATCACAACATAAAATATACACATATTTTTATTAATATATAATTGAAAATGATGATAATCATGTTTTACAACATAAATAAACGAAATAAAACACGAACAAAAAAAATAGATTAAATTCTCTTCTTTCTGATGTATTAAACAATTTTAATCTACACGAGTCACAGCTAATGAAATGCGTAAAACGCATTTCTTAAACAAATTTAATGATAACGCAAAAACGAAAATGAAATAGACCGTCGCCGTCTATGAAACATTTATCTAAACAACGATATTATATTACAGCGTGCTTTGAAATTGCCTACGTTTACCCCTTAAGAATCGTTATACTGTTAAGCCTGTAATTAATCGAGTAAGGTATCATTATTATTATTATTGCTCGTGGTCGGTTTTGCGAACCATGCAAAACGACGAGCGGAGTTTGATTTCGGCGTGTAAAATTATGAAAATTAGCAGTTCGTTAAAAATTGAACTCGATTTGGACGTGTGTACGCGCATATTATATTATATACGAGTATTATTATAATAACGAGCGTGAAGCGAACCAGTTATTATGTATTAAAACTGCACTGCCGATAATAATATACTTATTATTTTATGGAAATAGAAAAGTGTCTATCACATCGTTAGCCACGTCGAGATTCGTATTCGTTTATTCGACGTAGTAGGTACAAACCACGCGTAGCCCGACCGTAAAAACAAATTACACTCGCCAGGCCGTACACCAGAATAAGGAGTTATCTAATTTTTTTTTTTATCGGAATGGGACATGAAGGTTTTCCCTTCGATTCGCCGAACGACACATTATCGATCCCAATTCGAACTGCGCTTACATCTAAGCCTTATGAGTATATTATGTATGTCAACGTCGTCGGGCCTATATGCTACAACAGTAAACGATCATCCCATGATGAGAAAATTTGTTCACGTAATAATATTATAATATTAATATACTAGTGGACTTGTCCTCGGGCCAGTTTGTATAATACGACTATAATCATATACACTGCAATCGTCGCAGTCATCGCGCGTTTATACGGTCATAAATAGTCGTGTGAGCCACACAAACCTGCCGTATAATTATTGATATTCATTTATGACGATGATAATAATGATGATTATAATATATGCGATATATCTTCCGAGGACATCGCGGACGACCGCGGTCATCGCGTATACCTATTGCCTGCAGTGTGTTATACCATTAGTTCACTCGACGTCCTTCTCCACGAAAACTAGTATATATTATTATTATAAGTTGAAGAACGACAGTGATGACATTCCAGTTTTCTTTTTTCCTCGTATCGCGTAATATATATCATTATTCATTTTAAAATAATGTAATTTTATTATTATTATGTATTTAAACGG
Source organism: Pentalonia nigronervosa (assembly GCA_014851325.1). Lineage (NCBI taxonomy): Eukaryota > Metazoa > Arthropoda > Insecta > Hemiptera > Aphididae > Pentalonia > Pentalonia nigronervosa. The sequence continues at coordinate 56,032 of JACXSJ010001803.1, read as the reverse complement.
CAAAAATACGCTTTCTGATATGGTAGATTTTTTCTGCTAGTTCCAAGAGCGGTGTTCACCTTCAGAAATAAAAAAAACACCCTCGAATTGTAAACACTGCCGAAAAACATACAAGTCGACGATTTTTTTTCTCGCTTTCGTCGACGTTCCAGTGTAAAAGGCCACACAGTCGTCGCCTGACAGTCAGAGGTCGACAACGTTTTTTTTTTTTTTAATATCGAAATTTTTTTCCACGTTTCGTTCCGCGGAAGAAGGAGTGTGCAGTAATGAAAACGAAATCGGAAATACGACAAAAAAAAATGTCGCCCAACCTTCCGCGCTTTGCATACGGAATATTACAAAATACCTACCATGTTATTATTATTATTATTATGAACGAACAATGACTGTGCACGCACTACATGTTTACGAGTTACGGCAATAAAACAATTACACGCGATTATTTTAATATTATATTATGTTATACACTATGTATTGTACACACGCGTGCTTTAAGCGAACATTTCCGAATACGCGCATGATAATGATGTTGATGATATCGTCGTAATATATTATATTACTTTTATCATCGTTGCGTACGGCGATGAGATCGGAGAATCGTTTTGGTGTCATCAGCGCGTAGTGTCCGTGACCGATATGAGACGGAATGGCAGGCGAGTTGTGATGAAAACCAAAAAATATGCAATGGCGAAATGTCGCTGAGGCTCGACACACGACGTAATGATTTATTATTGTGTTATAGATGACGTCGTTCACTGGAATAAACCTCCTATATGCCAAATTTATGATTTTCAGATTTTGGTATCCCTGGATTTAGAAAAAAATAAGCTGTTTATTGATAAAATCTTCTATGTGCTATCTGCATCAGAGAATTAATGAAAAATAATTAATTCTCCTATGCAGTACCTAAAATAAATCGTAATAAAAAGTTTATGAAATATCTCCTATGTGCTATCTCCATCGTTGTAAAATCCCCCTTTATGTGTTACCAATTATGAAAAAAACTCCTATGTGATTTTTTTAAAAAACGTTCTTTGTGTTTCCTGAAAATTACACTTTTTTCACATAGGAGGTTTGGTCCCATGAACGATGATGACTATAGTATATCTCCGCGAAACAACGGTCAACGACGACGTAAGTTGTTTTCGTCCAAATAGATAATAATATTTTAGAAATGTTAACATCTGCTGGCCGTCATTTGTCATCGATCAAGCATCTGGCCTATAGGCTAAAAATGAAGCAAATTTGTTATACAGCTAAAATTTTCTAATTTTTGAAACCTATAAATAAATGTCTTACCCAGTTATTGTTTGAGATACCCAATATGAAAAGTTTCTAATATATAGGTTCTCAAATACAAATACAATTTACTTTCAACTTATTATAACATGTTGAACTTTTTATCAATGAAAATGTATAGAGAAATTTAGAGAAGTTATTATGCTTTGATGATGAAAAGGTTCCAAACATTTTACTAACATTAAAAATGTTAGTACAATGTTATGTTATACGCTACAGACTGTAATATTATAATATAATGACAAAAAATCTTTATAATTTTTAATATTTTTGCATAATAATTATTGTTTATAAATTTAGTTGAAAATGATTCAATATTTCTTCACTTAAAAACGATTCTATATCAAATCATTCACTACGTATAACGTTTTTAAAGTAAAATAAACAACTGTTGAATATTTGCGTATCAATAAACTTATAAATAATTATTATGTCCATAAATTCCATCAAAACTTAATAGAATTGTGTTTTACAAGTTATGACTTTCTAAGAAACTTTTATTTAAGAGTATCTAATCAAATTTTGTGATGAATCAAATAAATATGTACCAAATACCTGATTATGAATTTACTAACTTTAAAATGTGTGTTTCCTAAACAATTACAAAACTGCAGACACATAGAACATTTTTATTCTTGAGTCACGTATACAACGACTGACACAGTTGGTACCTACGGGATAAATAATAATGAACTCAGCCGCTTTTTTCACACAATTCACACTTTTTAAAATATAAAGAGAGTGGCATTATGTGTAGCTATTAATTAACGGCATAAAGTTAATAAAAGTTAATTATAATAAAATTATATTACAATAGTTCAGACTATTATTAATAATTAGGTACTGTGTTAGTGATTAGTGAGTGCATGTAAATAGAAAGAACCATACTGAAAAAAAAATCAAAAACAGACCGCTCGGTTGTATGACGAAAAATTATTAAAACGTGGTGCCGTATTACTCTAAAATGTTCTACTTCAATTAAAATTGATACATTTTATTAACCGTGGTGTGTGTATATAATATTCGTTAGAAAAGAATAATTTATAAATAAAATAGTTGACGTATTGTATTTTACAATTTGATCATAATATTGTGTACCTATCAAAATTGTTTTCTTTTTAACGGGAACATATTTTGAAAACAATTTGTCGGGCGCCACTGATTATTTGTTTATAATATTATATACGTCACGGATACGATCGAATGTGTGAGCGGAGCAGATTGTACTTACTCCACACGATATTGCAGTGAGCAGTGACGCACTCGTGGGAAATACACGTGGACGGGGCCAATAACCGGTCGACTTCCGCGATGTGAAAAAATGTTATTGCACAGACGTAAAAATATCTACACAGATAAGTGCGCCGTCGTTGGTGGCAACTGGCAGTAATAGCGTCACACACCGGCCATACGATATACAGTGCGTCTCATATGATTTCTCCGTCAATAAATTTTTTTCTTAATCAATATACATATTTTTTAAACTATGACACCGGATGAATTAATTTATGACTGGCGTGAGTTTAGAGAACCACAATCTTTGTAATTTACCGTATTACTAAAAACAAAAAACATTTTTCAAAAACTTGAGAGCTAAATTTTAATCATGGCCATCTATACGATAGTATATATAATACGTAAACATATTTTTTGTCAATATTCGTTTTAAGTCAATAGTTACTGCCTACACAGTTCAATATTTGAGTAGTCTGGAAAGTATCTTCAATCTTAGAGACGGCACTCAGCAGTGCACGGCGCCTGTATTCGATACTGCAAACTTTAGTGCCAAGTACATGGTGAACAAGTATATCACGACCGAATGGCGTTGTCGAACATCCTGTGCATCATACAATATTTATTATTTCTGTAACCTACATAATATTATACGCGGGACGATATATTATCGTACATTGCAGTAAGTATATATAATAATAGTTATTCGAAATACCTATATACATATATACCGTTCGTCGGCTTATAACATACATAATACGCGATGCGTGTGCGGTTTGACCCGGCCCGGACCGTCCTCGCACCACAGACTAAAACATAACATATTATATATTATTCAGTTTGCGTGCGCCATATATATATATATATATATATATATATATATGTATAAACATCGTAATGCAGCTCTTATATATATATGAATGTGTATGTGCACCTACATATTATACACGATGCGTAGGTACGGCTGGAGATTATATTATTATTATTATTATTATTACCGAGCTACAGTCGGCCGTATAGTATATATAGTATAGGTACACGAGTACCGTTACGCCGCCGACAATATACGTACATAAAGGTGCAATCGACCAGCGTTCCTTATTCGTCGACGTCGCGGTATACAAACTATTATATACCAGCAGTGTTAAAATAATCGCAAAAATTGATAAAAATCTCGTATATACATTAACGCGGTATCGCATATAATTATTGTGATTATATATTGGAGATGCCGTGGTCGTGTCGACGAGCAGTTGTTTTATTGCTATTTTGTTGTTGTTGTTGTTTAGAGTATAGACACGCAACGCGCTAAAATTTTGTTCCGAAGTCGTACGTCGACCCGAAAATCATAATATAGCTACCCAATGTTTATTTAATTTTTTCGCGAGAATTTAATATACAATTTTTTTTCTCCGACAATACTTTTGTCGGATTATGAAGCCGTGATGCGTTTTTCCCCTTTCTAACAGATCTCTACAATTAACAAGATATAATATTAATATCGTCGATACAAGACCGAAGAGAGAACAAACAATTCGTCGAGACTATAACATATAAAACGAGCTTACAGCCTCCACCGCAGTCTTTGCATAATATGTCGACCGATAATGGCGACATGGTCCATCGTACTGTGACCGACGGTTTTCTCTTACTGTCGTATATTATCACAATATATAACATTTTTTATGCGCATTCGTCATTATATTCGGTAATATTGTTAATACATAACGTTTGGGTCCAATAGCGTTACATTAAAGCGTCGTTATCACGTTCCCGCGAGAGGTATACTAAAACTATATTTAAATATGCGTAATGCCCGAAATGTAATTTAGTAGATTGCCGTCACCTCGGCTCATTAAATTATTTTAATCTCGAAACGGTACAATTACTGCGTGTAATATATGTGTGTGCGCCAAGGTGAGACTGGACATCTCGATTGTTTCGGACCAACCGGCATAATTGACGGTTTCAAAAAAAAGAAATTGAAAAAAAGATTATAAATTATTTGAAAATCTCATAATATTATGTCTTATTTTAGACCTTTATACAGCTATTTTGTTCGCAACCACATAATATTACTAGGTCGTCACATGGCATAATTTGTTTCGAAAATATTTTAATATAAAATTCGGTTTTGTGCTATATAATATAAACAAATTATTATTTTCTAGAAAATTAAGTCTTCCGACTACATTTTTGTTGAATAAAAAATATACAAAAATATGAAATACCTGGATCTATACAATACTACGTTCATCTTTACTATACAACGAAAGACCAAAATTGCACCACTCACAATAATATGTATTAAATATTTATAAGATGATGGCAACGTAAGAGCAGGTAGCCATTTACATATATATATATAATTATGCTCAGTGACGTCTGAAAAATAAGATAGGTGAATCGAACAATTATTAAACCCTTACGCTAATGACTGTTGTGTTGACGTGTTGTATTATAAATAATTGTAATATATTACACAACTGCCCAACATTGTTGTACCGAAAATCAAATGTAACAGTTACATTTGATTTTAAGAGTTACTCTTATTCGTTCGTATAACATATTTACATGATATTATTATTGTTATATTCTGACCTTATTCGGCATCACGGCATCACACACCAAATTTGAAAGTGTATCATTCGATACATCTTTACCATATTAACCGCCACTGATTATGTTTAAGTGCATAATATAGACAGTGTCACGTATTATACAAATGACATATTGAATATTCGCGAATATACACTTCACAGCATAATAGTTACACTTGCACATTTTAACAACAGTCGTGTACCTTATTCGACGCCAACTGTTATAATTTATTCGACTGTGTATTGAACTTGAACGATTTCAATTTCTCTGTTAATTGAATTAAATACTTTCAAATACCATAAAATAAAAACAAAACGTTAACATCCATGACATGATTGTTTTCTCTACTAAATATATATAAGATAGGTATATGCTAACGTCGTCTCATCAGTACATAAGTGTGAATCAAAAACAACTTTTTTTTTCAATCAGCGTAAAAGAAATGAATAAAACCCGATTTGGTTCTCGTCGCTGAACGCGGTAAACATAATAATAATAATAATAATAATATAATACATCGCTCTGTGTAGTCTATAAATTACAATGTGATATAATATAATATTATAATGTCTATACCGAGACGAGCGTGCGTGTAAGACGGCGAAAACATAATAATATTCCGTGCTATGCGAACAGCCGATATTCGGTCTAATATATACAAAGGCGACACTGTTGACGATATTTTGTATGATTTTTCGAACAACCATACAAACACACTATTGACATTACACTTGAACGAAAAACTCGCGTATTTTCTTAAATACCGCCGCCGCGATGTGGTCGGCGTGAGGCAAACGAACAATAATTTACGTACTTACCTCTATATTATCTTACACATCACCATGAAACATAACAATAATATACGAATGTAATATTGTAATACAATAATAATATGTGTGTAGGTGCGTGTGCGCGCACGTACGGAGAAATTTAAATATCTTACTATTGGAGAAAATCGAAACGAAACCGAACGCGGGCGGCGGAGGCGGTGGCACGCGCCCCAAGGACGCTGCCGCCGCCCGATCGACCGTGTCGCGAGCTACACGCCAATTAACCCGCCGCCGTTATACATATTATTATTATTTTGTATAACGGTCGGTGTGCAGTTGCAGTTAACGCGTTAGGCTCGTGATACGGTGGGGTGTGGGGTGGCGGGTTGCGCAGTGCGACTCGTTACATCGGCGATCGCGGGCGCGTGACGGCTCGCGTGGAAAATCGGTTTCGTAACCGAATGTCGTACATAATAATATAGTACCTATAACAATAATGTGGGTAAGAGTATTTCGTACGCGCGCACACGATATAATATTGTTATTGTTGTCATCGGATCGATTTCCCGAGAGGCCGGGACCCATAGGCGTATTTTCGACTGCGCGCGACGGACGGATCTTTCAAGTCTCGAAAGGTAGAGCTGATGCAACTATACTTTGGAGGTGCATTAATAAAAAAAATGACCAGGTCAATTATTGATGTGTCGATTTTTAGCACCTATAAAAGTGAAGATGGATTTAAAAAAGAAATCATTGCACCCCCTGTACCACCCTCCAAAATCGGCATAATCCATCACGATATTTTAGTAATAAAACCATTATAATCGTCAGAATCGTAGTTGTAAACGATTTTCTGATAATATATAGACAACGTGAATCGCGTGTGATGTGGCAGATACGAGCGCACAATTGCGTTGCACGCCGTATAATAATATAGACACTGAAATTTTTTCAATTCGAATTTCAACCCCTCTAACAATTTTTCCAGCATCTATCCAGCGCGTATAATATCGACCGTCAAAAATGTATAGTTTTGCGAAATTCAAACTGCACGTCGCTTACTGAGATGCCGTTCGATCTGCGCGACTGTGGTCACCGCTCTCGCGAGCACAAAAAATGAATTTCTTTTGTTGGACCGCGTTTGACGGCAGCGGTCGGGCGGCGACGAAGCCGATGTCAAGCACGCCCGTCGATGGTTAGCGCTGGTCAACATCCGCCGGCGCACCGAAAGCGTCGCTTCGACGTTTCGCCGCCACTGTTGGTTTTTCCGGGTCCGTCGTAACCGTTGCTCGGCACGGGTGACCGGCGGCCACGGCAAACAGAAATCGGAGAGCACCGCGGACGGGGAGTCGCCGTTGCCGTTTTCGACGTTCTTCTTCGGACCGATCTCCGTCGGCGGCAACATCGCGTAAAACGACAATTGTAACGAGGTGAACGATAACGATAAAACGTAATTTGTGCGTATCACGAGCGATCGTCTCGCCGTTGTGCCATCACTGCACGACTGAGCCTTTGTGGGCGCGCCGCGCCCCGGTTAGTATGGACGTACACGTACGCGGCGGGGTTTTACCGGGGCCGCCACGTCACGATATATTCAGGCACAGGCGGCATTACGATGAATTCTTATGCCGGGGCATATTCGTCTAATATCGTGATGATAATATATTCATGTGCTTCCGTCGCAACAACAATGATCATAACAATACAATACGTATATAGTGTAATAATGTTCGTGTCACCCACCTCGTACGTGCCTCATTATAGTGTGTGCCCGAAGCTCAGCTCGTATAAACGTGTACGGCATTCAGCCTCCGTGCTGTGCACAGATTTTTGTATTATTTTTTTAAGATAAGTGATAAAGATAAAACGTTCTTTGTATAGTTACATTTCGCATAGTAGTACCTGTAGTTGCGTTTGTTTTTTATTTTGAAATACCAGCATCGCTTATCAAAACAAAAATAGTACAACCTAGTGTATGATTTGTTATTATAAGAGTACAATGTAATATTATCATAACACAAAACGGCTTGGTGAACATTTTTTTGAAAAGAAAAATGTACAATTTTTAACATGCTTGAAGTTGGCCCCTCTCTCCGCACCACCATAGACCAATTTATTTAAAAACTATTTTGTTATTTTGCAAGTATTTCCAAATCTTTTTCATATGTTTGAAATCTGTTCGCAAATAAACTTACAACAGTTAGGTACATGTTAGTTAGACGTTAGCTATATTTGAGAGGATTTGCGTAAAGATGATCCCCCCCCCCATCTCCTCAAATAAACTATTTATTATTTTGGACTGAAAAATTATTTACATATTATGTAAACCAACTTGAAAAAGATTGAATAATTTTCAAATAAATTGGTCTTGGCGGGAGGAGGGCAACTTTACTACCTGCGTTAAGATCTATACAAAAACGATGCACAATAACATAATATTAACTCAATAATAATAAACATGTTTTGGAAAACAAAATTGTCAAAGCTTTTCGTTTGTGGACATAACCGTTCATTGGCGGAACTCCAGTGACTTTATAAAATACTATACATTTTAGTTTAAATTATATCTATATAAGGTCTTTGCAACATTTTCATTTGAACCAATCAACGGCCCGCCGCGGGTGTCCAGGAAGATTATCGAAAGTCAGGAAAATCCCAATTTCTAACCTTCGTGGAGACGATTTCGAATTTTTTTTATGACCAATATTATATTTCACGTTGGCACCAAACGGAACGTTTTTCCGAAAACGTACGCAATCTATAATATTGTGTCGAACGCCCTGTATAAACACACACATTATATAACACTATACAATGGCACGTGCGTCAGCGCAGTAGTAATAGTATATTACTCTACATGTGTACGTCGACCGTAGAACAATATCGGTCGACATTTTTCCAATAACGGTAAGTACGTATTCATTGTTATGTACCCATATATGTGTATTATAATACGGAGATTGCAGACGACGACGTTATCGTGTCGGCGGAGAAGTATAAAATATTTTGCGGCGATCGCGCGCGGCACTGCAGCGCAGCGTGCGCTCACATAAAACGGTTAACGCGGTCGAAAAAAAAAATTACGAGTTCCTATCTCTGTACAAAACATTATGTATACACGCACGCACACATGCACGATCGTCGGAGCTAATATATACTCATATTTTATAAATTATTATTATATTAATAAACGAACGTGCGTGTGCGGCACGTCAAAAGGCGTATAATATAATATATTATTATTATTATTATTATTATGATAATCTCTCAATTAACGACGGCGACGACTTGACTGGTGACCGTGGCCGTGGCACCTAGCGAGATATTGTTCGGGCTCCAACGCTAATATTATAACACGATAATACACGTGACATAATATATTGTATTATATCGTACGCGTAGGCAGACTTAAATATTATTATAATACCGTGCCAAACATTGTTTTTATGGGTACCCGCAGTGAGGGTAGTGCTGCGGTGACTAATAATTATTGCCGTGTTGCAGCAGCTTTAATAGTATAATGACGTGTGATCGCGATGATTAACACGCCGGGTGTGCCTCTATACGTATATGATATATTATATATTAATTTGTTATTATTGTTATACTTAAATGTAAATATATTATTTAATGCGCGTTTAGGTTTATTATAGGTAGACCTATATCGGAACAGTGAAAGAGCTTTGCGTGCGGGGTTGATTAAATTCGATCGTTTTTTAAACACCCTACGAGCGTTCCAGACGAAACGCCGAACGTGTGATGTATATACGTCAGTTGTCGTATAAAAAAGCGACGGAGATGAGCACAGTCAAATTGTACTCAATGGCGATCTTTTTTTGCCATGATGAACCTACTATATTATTTAAAATAAGTGTCCACTCACAAATTTTTCTCGTGCTAACGTGGATGGCTAACTCACACAACACCGCACCATCGAACCCGATTCATAAAAGTACACACATTGTTCTTAAATCATAAACGAATCTATCATTAAGATACCCATTCCCACTTTTGCATTAAGAGGCAGTAAAATTACAATTCACGCCGCCACTGAATTTGTACTATAAATTGGCACCAACCATGACGAAGTCGACTTGCAACGTATTTTTCCCTTTTGATTTTTCCGCCCATATTTAGTGAGTTTAAAGGCGCGCTCCAAAAGACCCATCATCGTAGTTCATCATACACAGACACGATAATATTGCAGTTATGTGATTCGCATATTAGTTAATATATCCTTTGATTTGACGTTAGTATACATACGAGAGAAAAACGCTATTCGATCGTGTTCAGTGCGCTATAGGTACTTATGTTATGTCTGTTACTTATCTTGTTTACCATTTATCTATTATTTTCACACGTCGTGTTGTATAAAGTTTTGTTTCGTTCTGTAGGTTTTTTTCTAGTCATCCGAGTGTTTGCTGTTGTTTTTGTTATAATGATAATAAAGAATTCCCAAAATTGTCGTTCTGAAGAAAAATGTGATATTTCACAAATGAACAACTGATAAGAAATACTGTTAACATGTTTACTGTTTAGTCATTTTGTATACTAATGTGTATGCAATGTTAATGGTATTTTTTTATTTAATCTTTTGGTAGGTACGCTTTATTTTCTTAATATTGTTACTGTACCTTTACCTGCAGTTATATACTTTATACCGATTTCGTATCGGTTTAAATACATTTTTATAGGTACTGCTTAATAATTTATGCTTGTAAAAATATTGTGAATCAAAATTCCTAACGTGTGAATACGAGTAATATAACTCAACAAAAACCTGTACGTAAGTGGTACCAAATAGAAAGTATCGGACTAGTTGTGCGTGCATGAGGATATAACAATTTATATTCTATGAAATACGATGTAATAAGAAGGATATATTGTAGGTAGGTACTATAATTAGTGTAATTGTAGATAGTTATACTCATTGTTAAATTGAAAATTGGCGTTTATTGTAGGTATATAGTGTGACTTGGAATGTAAACGTCTTGTCGATTCGGTTGAAACCGAAGTTAATGATCGGCGCATTTAGCGCATATCAGATTCACTAGTTCATGTAAGTAATATTATAATTTTGTAACTCAATACGGTGTTCTATGGGTTTGTTTGATACTATAGATATACAAGCTTAACGATTACAAAGTAAGTACAACTGCGGTTATAGAAATTCAAACAGCATACAAATAATGTATATAATTAATTTATTGTCTTTGATATGATTATAGTTTTTTAGAAAAAAAACTGTAAAATACATTGCACATTAGTGATGAACTTTTACCGTAGATCTGCAGCGGGTAAACGTATTTTGATATTGGGATGCATATCATTTCAATATTACATCCTATTAGGACGTTAGGTGTAGACAAAATGTTAGAATTAGTTTATGTCTGTATCTATTTCGTTAAATCGTATGTGATTGGCATTCAATATTGAATATTTTATCAAGTATTTAACAAAGTCATTATAAGTATTATCTAGTTTTATTTAGCCTGTCATAAGGATATATTATAGGTATGTAATTTGATTAGTCAAAAAATCTATTTTTATTACAGTACATTGGTACTTATGCAAACACAGTTAAAGATCCGTGGTCATCAAGTATTTCGTATGCCATGCCGATCCCTTGACACCCTTGTCTGTGGACATTTGCGAGCGTTAAAGTCATCGATCGCCGCATGCCTTAACTATTTATTAAATACAGATTGTCTCAAAACTTATGGGACGCACTGTATATATGATTGTAATCTTAATGAAACCTATCTAAGTATACAGTCGTTTATTGTTATAAACGTCGACGGCAACTTATAAATTATAGTGGTAGTGCAGTTTCTGAACAAAAAGTTGAGCAAAAGATCTCTCTCTCGGGTGATATGCTGTTACGGCTCATTATCGCTGATCAGCGATCGACAAAGAGTGGAAGAACATAATGTAAGGTTCTCGAACAAAATTTTCAAATCGTTATTTCATCGATCGTTTTTAAATTGACGTAGACACTATTAACATTCAAGCATACCACTTGCATTAGTTTAATGAATGCCCGAGGCGTTTATATATATATATGTTTGTTAATATCTTCTTATCATCGTCACCTCACCAGTAGTTCATCACTGATGACGGTTCCGCATTCCTGAAAAGACTTGTTTGGAAATTTGTCACGGCGTAAGCACCACGAAATCTTAGATGCGTATATTATTAGAGGTACCTACATATTATAATATTACGATCGTCACGACAAAATTAATCTAAGAACGCAGCTTGGAAGGACCGAATGAAATGAAAAATATCGTAATAATATTGTACGTATACCTAACTAATGCGTTGACACGATAACAACCCATTAAGGTTAGTTCACCCGAACTATTACGCACCCACCCGGTAGTAAATATCATGTTTTTACGGCGAAACCGTATATTAAAATAATATAAAAACACATAATATTATTATAATGACATTATCAACTATCGTATGGTCAGCGCCCATTATAAATTCCTCTTTTAATGCGGCGGACTGTGTTATTTGTACACGATTTCAACCGACGGGCTCGTTAACGTCCGTCGTAAAAAAAAAATTACCGGCGTTGTCTGGCGCACGTTTTTAGTCCGCGGCAATAAATGTGTTTATGATGTTGAACACGGCAAGGTCAGCTCTGATGTCGACAATCGACGTTTCTCCGATATGATAATATAATATAATATCATAACTCGACACAGTCGTCGAGACGACGAAATTATGCGATGCATGTGTATTATGTACACACATCACACACGCATGTTAAATAAAATAGACAAACTGTAAATTCCTCGAGTTTCCGGCTTCGACTTGCCTACATGACATGCGTGTACCTCCTATTGTACGCCCTACCGAATGAAAATTAGACACGAAAACTGTATGCTCTTCTTACACTGGAGAGAGGTGAGGCGTGAGCGTTATAATATTATCATAAAATATATTGATATTGATAATTATAATATTCGTACTGCACCGCTTGACGCTTTTCCGTCTGGTTAAGATTTTTTTTTATTTTTACCAAACGATGACGGTCGCCGCAGATTTTCTCGTTTTTTTCCCAAAATTCATATTAAATATTTTTTAAATCGAGCTGCTGATGGTCGGAAACGAATCGAACGAGTTATACCTAAACAATGTCTCGGATTCCTAGAAAAACGTCCAGTCACGGGGGCGAGGCGGTCGGCTTATATTTTTACGATGCGGCGCATGACAGAATGTCGCGGCGGCGTGATGCGTCACACAATAATAATATGATGTGTATATTATTAAAATATGTGTTTGGCGGACGCGCGTGCCGTTTTTCATAAACAATTTACTGGAAACAAAAAAAAAAATTAAATCATCGTCACTCGTCGACTCATTGCTCATATACGACACTACTAGGCGTGTTGATATATTATTATAGATTATATTATTACTTGACCGGTGTCAAGTTTTGTGATTCCATTTTACAAATGCAGTATAATAATAACACGCAGTGTACGCTCTGGCCTAAATCTAACTGACCAGCTACTAAATCATATAAACAATCGTACTTGTATGATTTATCATACCAAACTGCAATATACCAAACCCGATGAGCTGACTCAAAAGAGTCCGCGCATACAACTTTTGATGAATTTTTTTCCTCTTACGATAGACAAATTATATTACTCCGACGCGCTCAAGATATTTTGTTTTTTTTTTCACGTTTGTATGCTGATATGGACCTCACAGAGGACGAGGAGTCGTGAATGGACGAAAAGGAGCTTTGAAGTCGCGGTGTTGAAATAATTGTAAAACTATTTAAGATTCTGACGATTAATTTTATTATAATTTAGAAAAATGACTGGCGTGAAGGTGCTCGCTGTAGTCTGGCTAAATCACGTCTGAAATGATGCTGATTCGGGCTCCCTTATATATTGGCTACTCCTCCTATCGGTACCTACGTCACCCTCGTGAGATAATGCTGATCTAATTGGTCTGTCGTGTATAAAGGAAATGCCGACTGCCCACGCGTTGTCGTCGAGCGGCGATAACGACGGATGCGGCTAGTTCACACGTTATCTGAATTCCTAGTATTTTTAGTAATATAATATAATAATATATCATGAATTGACATTATATTATCTTATATCGGAAATGCCGACCACCCACGTTTTGTCGTCGAGCGGCGATAACTCCATGGATGCTGTTAGTTCATTTATTATTGTAATATTAAAACTAATATGCTCAGCATTCTTTAATTTAAATAGATAATCTCTCATCGCTGGTTATTCGCCTGCTCTGTCTTTTTCCCAACGCTCCTCTGGTTTAATGATTAATTATAAGGTGGTTTCTGTTGAAACGTACATTGTTCCCCCTTGCCCTATAGGTCATTGTCAATTAGTCAGAAAAGTTATGTATCGCCAGGTACATAGCAATGCTCTCGGTGAGAAATAAACAAATTTGAGAAAATTCCGGGAAAATCTTTTCATTCCAAAAAAAAAAAAAACCGAGAGTCCCGTGGAAATTGATTTATCAAAATCCGAAGTCGAAGCATCATATAAGGTCACCTATAGGTATCAAAAGCTAAATCATCGAACGGGACAATTATGTATTTATTGTTAGTGATTTAACGATTATCTATTGCGAAAGATAGCGCCGGAAAGACTTGGTATCCGCGAAAATTGAAAATAGTTCAATTAAATTTTCAAATAATTCGCGATGGCTGTCTACTGCACGTACATAATCTCAAAAGTGGCCCAAAATCAATATTACAGCCCGTCTCTCTTCGGCGAAAAACGTGCGCCTCTTATTGACTTCTTGTCCAATATCCATTCCTTATATAATATTAACTAAACGATCATTATGTAGGCCAGTGACGTAATTTGAGGGTCTCAATGTGCAACCACCAAAAGTATTAATTTTTAACTCCTGAAATTAAACCAATAAATTCGTTAGTCGTGGCTATAAATATGCATTAAAATATAGAACAATAAAGAGACAGTTACGATTTTAAAATTCTGATTTTCGTATTCTAATTGTAAAAGATTAGATACGTGTGATTTAATTGCAAGCAATGTCTATAGCTAATTTAGTAATATAAACTTAAAACTCGCATAGTTTTAAACAATATGTACCTATGAAAGAAGAATTATGCATAATGTATTTTTTAATATATAGTATTTTATTCGATATGTTTTAGGAACATAAGAATATGATTTGGAACATAATTCGGTTTTATAATGTCATGATGTGTGTGTGTGTGTGGGGGGGGGGGGGGAGCGAAACCCTCACTATGCGCATATCTTGAGTTATTTTTATAACCCCCGCAGACAATATATCCAAATTACGCCACCGACCTAACTATACATATATATATATATATATATATAGCTGTCGAATCGGTATGCACATATTACATAAGTGTAGCCATTTCATTCGTTTTCGACTCACAATGTCACAGATAACGTCCAATGCCGTTGCAGCAGATAGGGCACGCGCGCTGCAAGCCTCGGGAAGTGCATCGACGATAAGGCGGCGACGGAAGTGCGCCGTTTTTACCGTGACGAATCGACGCGTGACAATGAATACCACGCGGCTGGCGATAGGAAATAAATGAAATACGTATAAACCAACGGCGCAGAAGTGTAAATACGTGTAAATCGAATACCGAGATGCGTGTAAAACGATCGCGAAACGGCGTAAGTCGCGTACGGCCGACGACGGCGTTGTTATTGTTATTGCAAACGTTTCGGACGAATTTCGATTTTCGCGCACGGACGTCAAATGGAAAACATCGTTACGACGACACCGTCGAGGTCGTCTCCGCCGCCGCCGCCACCAAGTCTATATAATATTGTGAAGAGAGGTATTCGCCGCCGCTCGGGAGAAAAGAAAACAATATTACGTTATTTGCACGTTATTGCGTCCCGGCAGCGGCGAGTTTTATTAAATAATACAATATTATAATGTTACACTCTTCGACGCAACATTTATGGCATACCGCGCGACACGTCTCAACAACAATCCGATAACAATAATAAAAACAATAATGATGGCGATGACAATATGTGATACGTGTCTTGTTATAACAAGCGTACAACAGCGGCGGACCGTCGGCGTAATAATACAGCACGGGTGGAGCGTACGCCGTACAACACAACAATATTGTCGTTGCGTAGTCGTGTGCCTATTTGTACGTGGCGCATTTGTCACAATATGTGCCTATACGAATCGCGGACGACGGCGACACGACGTTACGCCACGCCGAGTTTTGTGACACGGCCGCCGTGGACCGGACGGACGGACGCAGGGCGGGCGAGACGAGCGGACCGCGAGAGAAAGTGTAGCCGCAGAAGGCACCGCGAGAGAGAGAGAGAGAGAGAGTGGCTGCTGTTAGTACTACTTCGTCGCAGTCGCGAAGGTCGATGGGTAAAAAAAAATATTTAAGTGCTCACAGTTAAAATAATAATAATAATATTATTATGTAAATTTCACCGTGCTCGAAATACCGGTAGTACGGGTATACGCGCGAGAATTGGATATTATTATGATATTGGAACTTTAACACGGTAAGGCGTCGTACTTGCCGGTAATATTACTATAATACATTTACATATACTATAATAATATTATAGTCGTATTATAATATTAGCGGTCGTCCTCGGTGCTAAAGCGACGGGCGTTATGTAATTAATTTATTTTTTCGTGTACCCGACGACCGAGTGGCCAGCGGCGGGAAAGAATGTCGATAGAAAATTGGATTCGATCGTTGTGTTGTTCGATGTTATTACAATAATATGTTTTATAATATGATTTACGAATTAATAATTATTATTCAGTAGGCGCCGTTGTCGTTTAAGATATTGATTGATGCTTTCGATTTATTGTTTCTATTCTTCGTAGAGGTAAAAACGTACTTGAAATCATCTGGATTACGACAGCGAGCTGACGAGGATGTAGGAAATCGATGTAATAAATAAATCACTATTACTACAGCATTATTATTGTTCTTTTTTGTCGGCGTATGGCTGAAAAACGCGGCCGCTTGTCACGACGACGACAACGACGACAAAGGCTATACAATGTGATATATAATTTCATAAATCGTGTTTATTCGTCGTCGTCATTGTCGCCGCCGCCGATGCTACCACCACCTACACCGCGATTACGGATGCCTGCAACTGCATACCGTAACAATACCAATTACAAAATACGAATTATATACACCACGACCTCCCCCCACGTGATAAGGCGCAGAAACAAATTCAAAAAACGACTAAACACTGAGTATAAGATTATACTATTACAGGTACAATCATGCGATCGTGCAGGCGACGGACAAAGGACAAAATCGACCAAAGGGCCGGTCAGTCAGCGATTTCAGTAATAATATAATAGATATCTCGAAAGCGAGATTATAGTTTGTCGAAACGCGTTGACTTCAACTTACAGTCCTCCGACCGTGGTGGCGTGGCGGATGGGTGAGTGTGGACTACGGAGATGAAACCGGTTGTTGTGTTATGCTCCAGAGTCCGAGACTCCCGCCGAGTCAGGACCTTCGCCAGCGCCGATCGGCTATAGTCGAGAGAGAGAGAGAAAAAGAGTGATACGGCGGTGGTGTCGCTGCAGAGGACCGAACGATGAAACAGACGGATGGAAACGAGAAATGTGGATACGGACTGACGGAGACTTCGGGGAGAGAGATGGAGTGAGAGGAAAAGAAAACGACAAGCGGTGGCTGGTTCCGCACTTAGACAACGTTCCGGATCGCGTGCATTCAGACTCACGACGACAGGTTTGTACGCGCGTGTGTGTGTATGTGTGTGTGTAGTACGATGTAAGCTCGAAGAGCACTTTAATGTGCATTAAAGTATACTTGCCCACCTATAGGTATCTAACTGCAGAAATATATAATAATTATATAGGTAATAATGCTACTCGACAGCCGATAATAATAACAATAATAATACACGAGTATATTATTATTATTATTATGGTGAGTAATAATACCGGAGTGGTGCGCACGCGTATGCACCGCCGCTGCTTTAGATTTCTCTTAGCGGGGCCGGTTGACCGTGTCGCTGGCGCGGCCGGTTCGAGCTGCACAAGTATCTCATACTGTATTACCAAAACCAATTAACCCGATCGACCAACTCTATACGGTCAACTAGGTAGGTAGGTAGGTAGACGGTCCAGGTACCTATATAAACAACTATGTAAACGGTCTGAGGGGTGGGATGGAGGAAAGGAAGCAAAGTTGCCACCGCTGTAATGTCGTCGTGCACTCGCTTGACTACTGATACAATCGTGAATGCGGAACATCGCAGGGATAAAATTGTTGCACCGACACGATTTGATATGGTTCGACAAAAATATTTAAAGAAAATATATGCTGCAAAAATTATAATATCGTATACTTACACCACTTGCGGAGGAAGCTGCTGGTGAGCTTGGTGCACAGCTTGCCCTTTTTGTTGTGCATCTCGCTGCTGGTGTATGTATGTGTGGCCGCGTGGGCTGCTTTTGGGGGGTGAGTGTCGGTAGGCTTACCAAAGGCGACGCGAGAATATCAACCCGACGAGGACGATATCTCGAGTGTGGCGCGCACCGCGAGGCGGCGGGCTTTCGGTCGAATGCGAATTACGGATAATATTATTATTTTAATTATTATTTGCACGGCATCAAAGGAGAGAGAGCTGTTGCTGCTGCTGCTACGGCGGCGTCGTTACGTGTGTTCGAAGCGACGAGTGGTGTTGAGAGTACTCGAGACGGTGGCGACGGTGGTGGCGTCGATGAAGAATATTATAGTTGTAATACCTACCGCGCTGGGGAACGGTTAGGTCGAACGCAGTCGACAGTGTTGCGTTACTGTGGTTGCCGTGTTTCGCGTGCGAAATACAAAACGATTTCGTTCAACGGTGTTGTGTGTGGAAAATCGTCAAAACGATTTATTCCAATAAATATTTGCTGTCGAACAGCGCGGTGTTCGTGCTGCAGTAGTCGGACGGCGGGTTGCGATAACAGACTGACTGACTCGACTTGACCGACGGACTGCAGCGGCGGCGGATGGCTCTCGCGGCGCGCGCGACCTCACTCCCTCCCTCGCCAATGGCCGACGCGCTCTCACCGCCACGACCGCCGCGACCGCTCTACTCGCGCGCCACAAGAATATTTAATTTACAAGACGAAGAAGAAGAAGAAGAAGAAGAAGAAGAAAAAGGTTACGTCGTAGTCGCCGCGATGGTGACACGTCGATAACGTACCAGTTACACACACATACACACACCGGTCCGGTTGTCTTCACTCGTTATTGGTCGAACGCAATAAGGGAATATTGAGAAACGTTCTCTGGATTTAAGTACCCTTGTGTAGGTATCTAAAACATTGTACTCTTTATTACAAATTTTACATTAAAATGGTTACCTAACGACAATGAATATAAATTCCTTGTCACAAGAATGACGTCGCACTCGACGGTGGGATATCGGTACAGTTTATCCCAAAAGCCCCGTATTTCCACGAGTATTTTGCGTGGTAAACAATATGTGGCTTTTGCGATTTTTGTCTCAATTTTTTTTTTAACGACTGATAAAATTATGAAAGTTAACTCATTAGCTGATTAAATTTTTGATTTTCAATGAGTATGAATTAGCAAAAAACTAGGAAGTATTTGCAAATCATCTGTGGAATCTTTCGAAAAATTAACTAATTCTAAATTGCATTGAAAACTACTAATAAGCAGATGTATTTGTACGGATTGTAATCATACTTAAATCCGAATTATAAATGACAATTGTTTGAAAAGTATAATATATAAACAAATACACACATACACACACACACACACACACCTATTAGACTAATTTAAACTGTTTGAATGTTTTGCTAATATGGTCATTGTTTTTGTGAAAACCAAAAACTTAACGTGCTCCAGCTAGAATATTTTTTACTTATTGTGTTAAATCTATACCAATAAATTTACATTTTCTTATTTTTTGATTGTTGAAAATTATATTTAAATATACTGATTTTCCACGGAGATAATCGGAGAGATACGAGATTTTTGGTACATGGTCTGTATATAATGTTGTTTTGCCAATAAATCAAGTCATGACTGACTGGGGGGGGATATTCTTTTTTTTTTGGGGGGGGGGGGGGCAAACAACTGATTTAAAATTTCTTTTAACTTTTTTTAAAACCACGATTTCGAGGTGTCCCGATAAAAAAATTTCACCTAGTCCTAAAATACCAGTGGGGCAGTGACGGTTGACCGTGATTCTGCAATTGTAAATATATATGAAAAACCTGATTCTACGATAAATTCGGCTAACATATTATTACTAGATGGTCAAATCCCATTTTTTCTCGGATTTAATACTATTATTATTGTTGTCATCGAGGTATCGATGATCGCGATCGGTTTAAATACCAGCCGTTTTGTATGGCGTTATTGTAGCATGAAGGCGAGATAGTCGATAGCAGCAGCAGCAACAGTAGTGCATGCGGATTCAAAGGAGAGGGGCGACGAAAGAGCCTCGCCTTCAGCCAGGCCTTGTGCAATATTTCATGGATACGCATGCAAACATCAAGTATTGACGGAAAATCTGAAATACCACTAAATCAACTTGACGGAAAATTATTAATATATTTTGTTATATTCTACACATGAGTTTACAGTATTTTATGCGTTCCATTAATTCGGACGATGATTAATCCTGCAGCAACGTGCGCATAAACTTATTTTTAATGCGCATTAGGTATTAATGTGCATTACAAATTTAACTAGGCTTGTTAAATCGAAGTAATTCTTTTACTCCGGGAATAAAAAAGGTCAATACACGACTTAATCTTTAGCTTGTATTTCAAATTCTTAAATTATTTACCACAATATTATACCAGTAATTGCGTAGATACACATTATGATGGAATAAAATGTTTAGCTGGAAATAAAAACTTTCACATCATCTGTAATGTTATGTCATATGCTCAATTCCAGTGTGTATAAATCAAATAGTCTAATTCACATTAATAATAATAAACGTGTATAAACTTGGCAAATATTAGTGTCTCCTTTTTAATATACGTACGACCGATAAAAAATATTTCGTTTAATTATGCTGTCATTCCGCCCCGCGAAAAAAATTAATCAAATTAGATTGGACAGTAAAAGTGAAAATCAATATCAAAAGACATCATCATCATTTACAGATAATATAATATAATAACATATCGGTAGCAGTGTGGTACCTGTATGTAATAATATGTGTTGAATAAGCAATTATTATATACATTGTGTCAGTATAACACAATATAGTGATTTTTATACAGCATAATAAATTAGAGCTACAAAATGATACGGCGAAGAACGACGTGCGTAAAATATAACGAGAAAAGTTGGAAATATTAAAATATTATTATACAACACAACTGATATTGTATGCACACGTATTATAGTAGTTCGGGTGAGAGGACGACCACGCCGAGGACGTCGTCGGCGAAAGTGATTCGAAACCGCGAAGGTATATTATATACACGAACACCGACTATAGGTAATCATTAATCATTAACAACGGAAATAATCATTATTGGTATAATGATAATATGAACACTGAAAAAAATTTAAAACCGTACGATCGTCGGACCAAGTTGTACAGCGTATTATTATGCTAATATTATATAAATATTATAGGTGCTGAAGTAAATGAAGTAAACGAAGAAAAAAATCGATTCGCCAACTAGCCGACGACAGTAGAATATGAAAGTAAATGAAATTAAAAAAATATGATAAAAAATAGTAAGCGTATATATTTGTTGTTTTTTTTTATATATATATTTTATCAGTTTTACCGCAGCATTGTAAAACTTCAGTTCTCTGATACTTGTAGGCTGAAAGTGGTATTATAAAGTATCTGCGTTTTAATTCGAGGTTTGATGGAATTTATATTTGAATATATTTTAAAAAATATTACATGTTCATGTAATTACAGTTAACCCAAACATCATAATAATATTAAATTATATCGTATTCGGATTTATTTTTTCGAGATAAACGATTTTTATAAATTTTCAAGGATAGTTATGTGTATATATGCATATAAAATATGATGTGATTAATTTAATGGTTAGGCAAGGTAAAAGTAATTATTATATAAAATTAAAAATAGTACTACAATTTTATTTCAAGTATTAAAATATCAGCAGCACTTTAAATTACATCTCATACATTGTAGGTAATATACGTAATAAAAACATCAATAAAAAGAATTTTGCTCTTTCGTTTACAATTTGTTGTTTTGCTAATAATATCTATGTTTTTATTAAATTTCAATTTGTATGGTAACCATTAATAATAATGGTAAGCATAAGTACTATAATTAATACAAGTTATCACAAATTGTAATTTAAAAAGAAACAAGAGACATATACTGTAAGGCATATACTTTCAAAAAATAGAAATTGTTTAATATAAAGAAGAGAAAATGTATACAATATATTGTTATCAAAAAACTTATAATATTTTTAAATTATTTTATAAAATTATAATTTATCATACCTAGTTTAAAATCGAATTAGTAAGTAAAATAGTATATATTATATTTAGCATAGTACTAAAAAGTAGTAAAAACTATATTAACGTTCTATTGGTATTTACATAAAATTATAATTTATTATACAATAAATTAATATTATTTGTAATATGTAAAGTATTAAATTGTTTTCCTCAGAAAGCAAACCATTTATTAATACCATACTTATTTAAAAGTTTAATCATTATAATTTTAAATATGTGTATTACATTAATTGCACTAATTAATATATTCTAATTTGTTTGAAGAAAGGTAAAACGATTTATATATTACCTTTATAGGTTACTATGAGCAAGTTGATACATTTTAACATGAGAAATTTTAATCAATGTTCAGTGTTCATATTTATAATTAGTTAATTATTTTATAATTCGTAGTGACTTATTTGTAGGTGATTAAGTATATAGGATTTAGGGCATGAGCCAAAACATTGACAGAAATGCAATAGCATTTTCGTAATAATCTCAATAATATGTGAAGAAAAAATTTAATTTCTGATAAACTACATTAAAAAAAAATGTTTGATTAGTAAATAGGTAATATACGTATATTATAAATATATATTATCATTTCTACGTAAAATAAGAAAATAAAACACATATAGAAAATAATTATAACGACTAAAGTTGCTAAAGAGCCAAGAGAAATACATTTTATTTATAACACAAATAAGTAAACGAACTAATTATGAGTTAATTGATATTGATCACAATAACATATATGTATACTCGTCAGGTATAATAATTCAATAAGAAATTGTACCTATTAAATGACAGAATAAGAGAAAGTAGCAAGCCCCCTGATTACTATATTCACATTGCTTACGGTAATATATAAAATTCCATATCTTATTTAATATTATAATAATTAAACTATTATTACACATTATTTTGTACTTATATCTTATACTATCCTTTACCTATATATATTATTACAATATTTATTAAAATTAAAAATATTTTTAAATGTTGTGGGCATGCTCTGTAATGTACACTATATAAGCAAAAAAAAAAAGTAATATGCCTGAAGTCCATTTGCGTCATTTGTACCCCAGAATAACCTATTTGCGTCACGAAGGATGTACCCAAAAGATAAGGTAATACCTGTCGATTTATAGCCCATATGCCTCTAGGTGACCATTGAATTTGCTCCCAATATTAGGTTAGGTACCTAGTCAAGACTTGAATTGGCTCCCAAGACAGACAATATTGAATTGGCTCCCAGTATAATTTTCAACAAGTGGTTCTCAAAATATTAAAGTTCAAAAAGTACGCGACTTTAATTAAAATAAATTCAGTTATACATTAAAATAATTTAAAATATAAATATTCCATCAAAAATATTCACTGACCTGCACTATTTTAATATTATTTAGTAGGCTTAAATCTGTGTGCGAGAATTTTTATATATTCAAATCTGGATACTATACCTTTGTCATATTTATGAATTTGACTGTCTATAAATTGTATTTTTTCTTGTATATTTTTTTTTTGTGTGGTCTTTCTACATTGGAGCTTCTTATAATAATTTCAGTATCCGCTTGAATACCATACAATACATCCATGAAATTAAAAATATTTGGGTGATTAGAATAAAATTAGGAATTAAATTTTGAATGAAAAGATTCACATGAATTAGTGGTATGACTAACACTACTGCTTTTTTCTGCCCAAATTAGAGGTGGAAATAAAGAATTATTGTCAATATAATTTTAAACTATGTAGTCCATAAATTTTCTAACTTTTTCATTATTTGGTTGTATTTTAGCTAGTTCGAATGAAAATCAGTCGCCGACTGATTGCGGATCTAGAATTGGTAAACTAAATATATACGTCAAATATTCATCAATTTCTGTTTTTTGTTCATACTCTGTTGAAAGGCCCAATTTTTGAATTGTTCTATACCATGATTGTCCTAGGTGAAACCGACAACCACGAATTTCACTCAATGGCCAAACTTCATGTATTGCGTTGTGTATAGCAACTTTAAAATCAACATACACTTTTTTTATTTCGAATTGATTATTAAAAGTTAAACAATAATTATTGATAATTTGAAAAATGTTTGTGTACGACTCTTGATTTTTATCATTGAGTAAAGTAAAAACTAAAGGTATATAGTTATTATTTTTCATTACGTTGACTGTGAAAAACTGGTAAAAAAATTTTGTACAACACGAGAATGTACCATCAACATATATTGTAGACGACTTACTTAACACGTTGAGCTCCGCGGCTATTATCGGCGTGGAGCACGTGTCGCCGCGCCGAATATACGGCCGGTCGACTATGCGTCGACACCGGCGACCTGCGCTCTGCAAAAAAGTTTATCCTCTGTATATAATTAATAATAAGTAAAGAGTAGAAGTAAATAAAATATTAATACTGATGGTACTGCTCGTAATATTTTTTATTTTTTTCAACAATCGTTTTGAATGAAATATTAATATAAATAATGTAACAATATTATATTTTAGTGTTTATCTTATATGGTTAAAGTAAATAAAAACAAATTAATTAATTGAATAAATGTTTCGGATTGTACGGTACTTCGGTACATTACCTACTATATCAAAATTAAAATAATAACAAATTACAGGTTTTTATGGTAATTCAAAAAACATGGTTTCAAACAAAGGCCTGGTTTCCCATCACACAGTGGACAAAAATATGTTGTTTCAGTTCTAATTCCTCCGTTAGCGCACTGTCGACATCTTTTGCGAATAGGTCTTTTTTTTTCATTTTTCTCCACTTTTTGAGGAAAATGTTCGGATGTCCTTGGTATTGAAACTTTTGATGGAATATTAGTTGTTTTCAATGACAGCAAACTGTTAATGACAGACAACCTATAGTCGTAATAACTTATTTTTTTGATATTTTTTGTGTAAAGTAGATATGAATTTAGCATACATATTTGTATAAAATGAATGCCAATTTTTTTGTACCAACGTAATGTCTTACGTTCACACGGATAATATGCCATCATCTGATCTTGTCGATCAATACCCGACATATATTTATTATATTGGACGATTTGATTTGGTTTGATTTTCACATTTCCACGTCTATTTGTTGCTTCGACCAATTCACCATCGAACTCAGAACTTATGGTCATCACTTCACGTCTATCTTTCCACTTTGTTACACATATGCCTTCTTCAGTGTACTTACTAATAGATTCTCCAGTGGTAAGCTTTTTTTTAATTACTGATGTAGGATTATTTTTTCGGTTGCTTCGAAGTGTTCCAGTGCAGTATGTTTTTTTCCCCAATAATTTATGCGCTAAATTGACACTATTATAATAATTATCCATATATAAAGAATAGCCTTTATATAAATAATTTTCCATTAATTTATGTACCACATATTCTGTGTGCGACATTTCTGACGATGTATCAGTACCTTGACCCGAGTAAATTAAAACTTTTTGAACAAGTCCTGTTGGTTCAGTAAGCATGTAAAGTTTAATGCCATACTTATGGCGCTTATTTTTTATGTACTGACGAAAAATTAGACGACCACGCCAAAGGACCATTGATTCATCAAGAGATAAATTTTTTATGGGTACATATATTTCATTCATACGATTATTGAAATAATTTAAAATTTCTTCAACCTTATAGATACATGTACAATGTAATGGAAAAACTTGGAGAGCAGATTTCAACCTCGACCAAAGTTTAAGTACCTATCAGTAAGCCGGTGTAGAGATAACACCGTAGATAAAATGTCCACGAATTAAAAAGGTATAACGAATGACAAGGGGATAGAAAGGGTGGTACAGTGTGATTTTTGACCACCACGTAGACTAGTGAAGAAATTAAAGTGCGATGTTTTATAGAACCAATTTTTGTGCAGGCGGCCAGCAGAGTTTGGCATCCTTATCTCTAGTCTTCATGCTTCATACATTGACCGGTATTGTACAAGTAATATTATTTTAATACTTTTGTTTTTCATACATTGGTCAAGCATTGTCCGAGTATGTCCGGGCAAAGTGAATTAAATACACTTCACTAAGTACACTTTATATCAAATGTCATTATTCATATATAACAAGTACCAACACCTATAACATATTATATTTATTTGATATCACAACATACAAGATACCTATCTGCTTGGTATCTATACTTGTATTTATATTATTATGTAATGCATGACATTTTATTATATAATTAATAAAATAAAGTTATTAAAATGAATACAATTTAATAATAAATAATATATATTTTATTCGTGTCAATAACCACCTTTAGATAATATGTTATTCATTAGTAGATACCTAACAATGATTCAATGGATTGTATATTCTAAAATTATATAGACACCTTGGTAACTAATATTTGATGCGTCTATTTTCAAATTTTTTTTATTTTTATTTAAGTTCAGAGTAAGATGTTGTGTTTAAATTTTAAAATTTCATCTATAATGCCCGGACAATGTAAACTTTTTCTTACTTTGCCCTCGAAAATCGGGATTGTGATACAATTAAAATAAAAGTAGGAAAGTTTTTTCTTGCTTTGCCCATAACATATACATGTCATATGACTAAAACATTATATTTGAAGAAAAAATGTTTAAAATACGTTTCTTGCGAGTATAGGTATTACAAACAATCATATATAAACCTACCAAAACAAATTAGTGTTATTTGTATATTTTAAAATATTATTAATCCAACAGAAATTTACCAGGTGTATTGATAATTATACAATCTGTTAAAATAAAATTTCATACAAATATAATCGTATATTGTATTATTTGCACTGATTCAAAAATGCGTGGCATAAAATGACTTGTATTATTCGCAAAAAAATGGACAAAAAATTCACATATATCAATTTTCTATATAGCTTTATATAAATTAAAACTGCTGTGCATAAAACAATTAAATACAAGTTTGCAAAAATCTTTTGACATACATGTTTACAATTATTTAGTACTGCTCACACATATACATACACGGGATATTATATATTATCTAGGTATTAAACAATTTATTATTATCATTATTATAATACTAGTCTGTGTCTATACGAGTGAATACCGAACGCGCACACTATAATGATAATATTACATATATGTATTATATTTGATACGATGGACGGACAGTGTCCATGGCCGCCGTCATTGACGGCTAAATGATAATTACAATAACGAAATAAATAATGACCACTATATCGACTATATCGCATATTAAAAACAAATATGGGGTATTAATAAATACAGGTATTATAAATACCTGTTCAGCGTATGCACGATATGCAGATAATATAGGCGTGTAAATGTAAATTAGTAATTACACATACATATTATATAGCCCATAGGTAGGCATATGCATTCTCACGTGTAGCGCAATAATATGCTCAAATGCAATAAAGTTCAAATTATAATATACGATAATAATTGTTGTAATTAGCGTAGGTTACCTACTTATATGGCCAATATAGTATACATATTCCTCGTCATTGTCGACATTGTCGTCGTTTGTATATATGCATATTATCATTGCACATCATGCACTATACGACATTGCAATTTATAATATCTAAACCTACATGCATATATATCGTGTGAGTCGTTCGTCGGTTATCGGTGGTCCGTTTTTTATGTTTTGTTTATTATTGCAATAATCTCCGTGTTCAGCGGGCCCTACGTGAAAAAATATAAAATTTACGCCAAACCATTGAAACGAACTGCGACGGAGTCAAAACTAAGTACAACGACGACTTCTTACACACAATAATAATACGAGTATGTTTATTATTTTTTGTGGCACACCGTTTTAAGCGATTAACGCGCGGCTGCTATAGCGGCCTTATAGCACTTATACATTAATACGCATAAAAGGTGTATGTGTGTGTGTGTGTGTATGTTTGCGAGTAATTAGCAGCGACGCGATTAGCGCGTATAAATGTATTACGAATGACTGTGGCAAAATTTTTTTTTCAAATTTAAAATCAAAGAAAATGCATAAGCGAGTATATTATTATTCGTAATTAACACGTTTGCAATATTTTGTTGCTGTGTCATCGTCGTCGTCAAATAACAGACGCTCACCCGCGCGTTCGTTTATTATAATATATTATTATTATTATTATTATTATTTTTTTTTTTTTGTTCCCGTCACTGATGGAGTGACGACTACGACTAATACGATTATCGTTGTTTCAATAAATATAATATTTTACATATTATTATTATATTGTATTATGCTATAGTATCAATTCGTTTTACATTTATAACTTTACGTCTTTACATATTGTCAGAAGGCTAATATTTTTTAAAATGAATAAACACAATAAAAATGTTTGCCTCACCTTTTTCGCACAAAAAACATTGACATAATTTCAAAAAAATTTATATTTAAAAAAAATGTGCTTTAGATTCTGAAGATTGATGAGTGTTTTTTTTTTTTTTTTTTGTGAGCCTCTAAAGATACTCATTTATTGTAGCAAAATATAATGCTTCAATCTTTAATGTTTAGGTTTATTTTTGATAGTAAATCGAATTTAATTTATATTTTGGGAAGATAAAAGTAAGGTTGGTTGGTATGCATTAGTTTTACAATTATAAGTACTTTTTTTTTTTAGTTAATTTACTGATTTTTATGTACCATTTTTTTAAAACAGTAAAAATGCTTCAATCTTGGACTTCCAGTGTGTCTTTCTTGGCAAACTGGATCTAATTTTTACTTTGGAAATAAAAAGTAAATAGGTAATATATTTTTTCTTTGTACAATTACATTTTTAAAATATTTAGTCAATTTTAAGGTATTTATACCATAAATGGAATCTATTGACACTGTTCTACGTTATATCATTATATTAAATATTAGATAACTTATAAGTATAGTAATATATGATATACTATTATAATTTTTGTACTAATTAATAGTAAAATATATGTGATGTTTTCGGCAAATATTATTTCAATCTACTTACTTACTAGTAATATAAGTATACTAATATAAAAATAAATAATATATATTAGGGCCTGATATATAAATACATTTTAATTCATCCTTAAAAATAAAGGCTAATACAGTGACACATCGTTTCCGCTCAGAATCGTTTTCATAATGCGATGATTTATCGTTGAATTCAAATTTAACACATATATTACAGTGATCTACTCAATGACGTGGTATATACTCGAAACCTACTACCTATTATTTTATACAGTTGATGATCAGCTTTTCCGGTTTTGTTGTTGTTTTGTTTACGTATACAACAATATCTATATATTCAATAGTCATGTCAGATCATGGCGATCGATGGTAGTTTCTCCCTTCGTATTTTATATAATTAATTTAAAAAATAATACCAACAGGAGTGAGGTAGTTGCCATTTACTCAAACAATTCATTAAGAAAGAAAGTTGAATTAAAATATTTACCACTTTTCCAACCTAACCACGTGTACAATAAAAACACATACCTATGATGTTGTTTCAGGTGACCCTTTTGTTTAACCTTAGACGGTGTCTGTCTGAGATTATATTATTATACGATTTTAAATTTTGGCCGAAAAAAAGAAAAGTTGATTTTGGTTGTTTTACACTTGATTTTAGTACATATAGTACGTCGTATTATATATTATCGCAGACTAATATGTTGATGTTCTAAAAAAATATCCATCGAAATGTATTCTAAGAACTAGCAATAACTGAGTTATCGTTAAAAAGTACTGTGCACTATACGTATATAAGTATAGAATAGAATATATAATACATATGACACCTGCTGTTGTTTGAGAATAATCTACTAATGTTTTATGTTGAAATCAATAATAATTTTCTATATATATTAAAAAAATGAATGCGGTCAATTCTCGATTTAGTATTCTATTCATAATTTATACTATACATGCTCCTATTTAGGGGATATTTTCCAGACATACTGGTCAAAGGTTGACCACTCGTTGATCCTTTACGGTCTACCAAAATAACCTTTTTTCAATATTTATAATATAATAATGCATTTATTCTTATTTTTTTATATTTCTAAATATGACGTTCCTACATTCTATTTCTATGTATGGTATGTTAAATGTTTTACAGTTTAATTTTTCGTAAAATAATATAATAGTATTAAACGATAAGTATAATAATACAGGTAATTAAGTTTTTAAAATTAATTAATAAAAAATAAGAAATAAAGTATTAAGTTCACGTGAACGATCATGTTTCAGACGTCATTGCAGAAGTGATAACATATATTATGCAGATTGAGGTGAAAACCTGTTGGTTTAAGTAGTGAACTATGGACATTTTCATCCAGGGCGCTTATGTATAGTCTTGTTTTTTTTTTAATTTGGAGGTCATTGTGTTAATTTTTATTTTGTTCAAACTACGGTAGATTTGCTATTATTAATAGTACATACTTTATTTTGGAAAATCTAAATTTTAAGTGTGTAGCTACACGATTAACTCAGATAGGGCGGCATAATTAAAAGTAGATGCAGTCATTGCTTATATAATAAAAAAATAATATTATGTAAATAATAACATTTTAGATTCTGAGCGGAGCTATTATTTTATTGTATTGATTTTAAGAATTTTACAATGATGAGTGGTTTTTTTTTTTGTATCTGATACACTTTTCATAGTAGAAAAAATATATTGATTTTTAACATCAATATTTTTTTCTGGTAGGAAAGTGAATCTTCTGAGATTCACTTTTAGACTTTCACTTTTAACTCTTAAAGTACTCTGTACTTTAAGAGTTAAAAGCAAAAAATTCCCAGTATTTTTAGTAATAATTGATAAAACAAAAAATAAATATTGAAATAACGAAAATTTTCATGCATAACCAATTTTGGACATTATTAATAGATTTTCTTAGTTTGTTTTGATTCAAAAACAAATAACCGCAGCAGTCTTCTGAGTGCTGACAGTCGTATTGAAAACTGGAGCAATTATAAAATTCAGTATACTTAATTCATATCAATTATTATACATCATTAAAATTGTTCACATTGTGTTATTATAAATTATAATCCACCATATATTTATTTTATGTGAAATTATAATATAATTATAGCACTATCTATATTGTCTAATATGTAGTACTAAAATATTCAATTTAAAATTGATATCGACATTCACACAGAGTGATTCAAAATGTATATTACGGCCAATTGATTCAAAATAGAGAAAAACGTATGATATGAAAGTTTTTTGATTTAGAAATATCTAAAATTATTTGTACATCTTATAATTTTTTATGATATTTTAGGAGGGTTTTGGCGTTCAACTTCAGAAATTTATAACAACTTTAAATATCTCTCAAATATAGAGTTTTGCATTAATTATTATTGTTCAAACACTAAAATTTATTAAAAAAATGTCTTTATATTATGTTTGCAAAAAATTTATAGGTTCCCATTTGAGTTTCTAATATTGACCCTCTAACCCCTAATATATTGTGAACAATTATAAAATGTACAAATCATTTTAGATGTTTTTAAATCAAAAAACTTGTGTATCATATAATTTTCTGTACTTTAATTATTTATGTGATAAAATGGCTGTAATATAAATTCTGAATCGTCATGTGTACTATATATTATTTAATTTTTGAAAATATTGAAAACAAAAAATATTCAATAATAATTTTTATGTATTGTTTTCATTTTTGGCCATATCTAGATTACACAAAATAAATAAATTACTCGTATATTTGTTGACATATAAAAATTAAACCAAGTTACACAACATTACCATTATGGATACATGGCACACGATATACAAATCTATTTATCCGTTCATCGTTTGTTAAAGTTATTAATATAAAATTGAAACCTACAATACCTGGCTAAAAATTACTATAGCAATTACCATGGTATACTATGTTTATATAATAACAGCATACAATATACATAGAAGTACACGTCATACATGTTATGCAGCTTTGATATAAGACGCGTACAAAACTATAATATTATAATGATTGATGATAATAACATAAAATTATAAGTAGCGAACTATTAAAAAAGCATTATCTCTGGCATACTAACATGTACCCTTGACACGTGAATTTTAGGTAACAGTCCCATTTATTGATTCACAGTTCATATTCGTATACAATAATAATTACGTCTATACAAAGTGGCGCCGAGATTCATTCCAAATTATGTTGCAAGATTATACATTTATTTTAAGTACACTCACAAATACATATTTTTCTTTTACAGAACAGTAGAGGGCTTTACTTAAAATATATTATACATAATATATATAATATATATTTATTATATAAGTGTAATGTATTTATGTTTAACTATATAGTAAAGGTACCATGAGTAATATTGAATCCGACAAAATCTTTATTTGAACCATAAAACTAATTTATGTAAGACAATTTAAATATGTCAATATAGGTACATAGATTAATATATTAAAGTTATAATAACTAATAATAAACTTTTTTTCGAGAAATAATTCTTTCAATATTAAGTTCACAATCTTGCTCACGTGTAATTTTCATTAAATTTTCTAGTCCGTCTTCTGTCATTGCACTCTTTATTTGATTTTAACGAGTTTCAACTTCGAGAATGATCATTCTACACCGCAGCCAGACACTGATAATGTAACAGCAATTTGTAATAATGTATATAAACTCAAGAATACATAATGTGTTCATTTTTCTTGGATTTTTAATGTTATTGGTTTTGATGGATGTTTCTTATTCTTCTCTATCGACTTTTTCCTGTTCGAAATCATTAATATCCACTTCTGATTCATCGTGATTTGCAAAATATTAAAATCCCATTTTTCATATAGTACCATTAATTTCATAATAAATTATCAAGCAAAAAAATAATACTTTCATAATTTGTTTGTTTATGCCTACGATTCTAGTATTGATAAATGTTTTGAGTTTTGAGAAAAGAATCTTTAACAATCAAATTGTTATTTTTATTAGACTGCAACATTTTTTTATGTATATCTGATACCTCTAATATTACATCATGGATTTTCTGATGATTTCATACATAAGCCCATCGTAATTTACGAGTGGTTAATTGTTTTGAGAAATAAAATAAGTAATAGTTATCTACTAATTTATATTTTTCGGTGCTATTTTAAAATAAAATCAAGGAAGTAAATAAAATTCTGCTGTTTAGTACTTTACTACCTAGTGGGTATCAAGTGTACCTCGTCGTTGAGTATAGATCATATAATAAATATATTAAATTTGAATTCAATAATAAATCGTTTTATGCATAAAACGAATTTGGGAATCATAAACTATCTGTCAGAATATAATTATAAGGCATTTTTGTCTGACATATAATTTATTTTTCTATTAGTATCAGTGATGTACTTATGATTTTGTTCTGGGGGATGGATAATTGGTTAGGTAAACGTCATTTTAAGGGCTAGTTCCTTTAAACCCATACCATCACATACCTACCATTCAACTCTGTGTATTTTTTTTTAAGACACAGTTTATAAATTATGCCAAACAATTTAAACAAATTATTTAACAAAATATTTTTTAATACATAACAAATTTATATTAATAATTAATATAAACACTTTTTTTAAAACAAGATGTAATTGTTAAGGTTTACCAATTATTTTTTTAGTATCAAGAGTTATGTTTTTCAGCTTAAATCGGTACATTATATTATAATATTAAAAAGCTCTAAGGGGAGTGGATCTATCCTCCCTCCCCCCTCCCCAATAACTATTAACTACACAACTGTTAGTATTTACTTATAAAGTTAATACCGACGTGCCATAAAGTGGTATGAATAGACGATGGATGGTCTTGTGGTATAAAATTGAATAGCTTAAAATCACTCTTAATGTTTTGACATCATCGTCGTGAATATAAAATAATTCCATAATATGCCATAATAATTTACCGAGTAGTGGAGTATTAAGTTTTAACGATTGTATGTTACCTAGTTTCAGCATTGAATTATGATAAATTCTATATTAAATATTCAAAAACGAATAGTTAATACATTTTAACTACAAAATAATTTACCAAATTTCATGATTTCGATAATTTTGGAAAAATAAATTCTAACGCTTACATAAAAAAAATGTGCTTTGGGATTTATAATAAATCACTAAAAGTAAAAATTTTATGTGGAATCTTGTTTAAAATTTTCAAAAATTGGTGGTCCGTAAATATTCCAGTGTTTACATAATTTTTAGACCTTCCCGATTATTAAGAAAAATAATAAAGGATTATTACTTTTAACTCCCTAAAATATCAGCTAGATCCAAAATTATAATTTTCTACTAGAATCGCTCACAAAATTGAATATATAATGAAGTATTTTTTCTACTATAAAAAATGTTTTCAGACAAAAAAAACAAACACATTATTGTAAAACCAATATATTCATTGTTCCACTTTGCAGTTAATAGAATTAGACGTTAGACTATTGGAAAACAAAAAATAATCAAACAACTCTCAACTGCACTGTTTTGTCGTTGGCTAATTAGGTCTCATAGATTTTACTGTTAAAGAAACCAATCTAACTGAAAATTATACGACAAATAATACTATGTAAAATGGTTTCATGTGTCTCCTAGATTTTACTGTAACTTATAATAATTATGTTCGGCGAATTAATGGTTCATTTTTGTGATGTGAAAAATTTTAGAAATGTACATAATGTGTACCAATCGATTAAACTTATAAATATTATTACTATGTATTATATCATAAATTATACCACGTCAAATAGAGGAAAAAATTATTGCCACTTGGAAAAAATTGCACAGTGCACATACGTTAATTGCTATTGTCTATAGCTATATAGTACTATAATATCATATATTGTATATACAATAGTCATGCTCTAATGTGGCCCAAGTATCTATATAAGTCGTGACAAATGATTATTGACAAAACAACAATACATAATATATTGTATTCGAAAACGATTCTTCACAAAGCTGGTGGTTTATTGCCTTTTATCTAACTATACCGTGTTTACTATTTAATAACATAAGTATTTCTAATTTTGAATGTTCATAAAAATAACAATTGCGAGTAAAGATTTTTGACATTTATCGAATATAATACGACGCATGGGTGACCTTGCATATCAACACATTTTAGTATTTAATAGTTAATACCTTAAATTGTGATGTCTATCGGAACTAATCTAAAAATATAATAAGCGTGAAATGAATAATATTATATAAGTAAGTGTTGGTATATACAAATTGAGAATTTTAAATTCATAATTGGAATATGTTAATTACCAATAAATGTACCTAAAAACTAAAGAGTGGAACACGTTCCGTTATTAACGATAATAGTATGCCTTTTGAAAAAATGTACGTATCTTAATCACTAAGTTAATTAAAGACGTATTATGCACTTTTTAAATATAAATTTCGTTTAATTTTGTTAATAATTAATAATATTATATTGTATAAAAATAATAAATATAGTGGATGAAGTCTCTTTTTTAAGTTTTCGAATAATATAATTTTAACCGAACTAGATGTTACAATACATTATACAATACAACAAAACATGTGTGCATTTGTTGTATACATCAATAACAACAAATTATGTTTATTGTTAAAATTTATATAAAGAATTTGAGTTGAGCGGATTGATATCTTAAATTTGAAAACCTAGACAGAAAATTAGAATCATTGATGTTTAATTGATGGTTTATTAAATTTTAAGTGTCTACCTTTAGTGGCCTACCTATATATATATATAAAACGTTTTGTGCCGTTTTCGTTTATGGGAATTTTCCGAAATGATGTCCACTACTACCCCACTTTACAGGTGAAATGTAACCGAATAAATTAAGGCATAATATTGTTTTCTCGAGTTCTTCTGTAGAAAGTGTTGTAACAGTATACGCTCAGAATCTTAACTATTTTTCTCGGACACTATAATATTGTGTTATATTTCCGAGAATTCCAAAAACCCAAATATAGTAGCCATAGCCGTGTATTGGTACGTATCACGGTTATCTACTATTACCGTGTGCAGTGGTACGCGGTAACTCTGGTAGCTCGTGCCAACCCGTGTGACTATTTCCCTATCCACGGAATATTATAATAATTTTATAAGCTACACATAGGAACGCTATCCGAAAAACACACACACATAAACTTTCGATGTCATTGTAAACTCTATCCATATACGCATTATTATTATGTTCACAGCATTATCTGAAATAAAATCGCAATCGTCCTCCAAACACACGCTTACAATACATATTTCGGAGTTGCGTATTAGGTACATAAAAATATAATAGTGTACCCGGCACACAAACACGCGTAATAATAATAATAATAATAATATTTATTGTATTATGATTTACAGGTGCTTTTGATTTGCAAACCGTCGTCGGCGGCGGTAGCGACCGCGCACACAATAATAATATTGTACGCGTGGCGAATATTATGATATTATGCGCAACGGCAGCCCCGCGGGCGATGGCGATCGCGGCACGCGATGATGACACGGCGGCGATGACAATAATATAAAACGATAATATCGTAGTATAACATGCATTATACTGCGATTGTAATATTATCATCACCGTCATCACCACCACCACGGGCCCATCGCCATCACCGCCGCAGCGTGTACACGGACGGCGGCCGGACGAACGGCCTCCGCCAGCGCGACCGTGATCGGAATTCGCGACCGTGCGTTTGTATATTGTGTGTATGATATACGTAATAACAATAATAAATATTACGCGCGCGCACACACACAAGTCTCACGCACCACACACACGCACGTCACACGCTGTGCAAACACCACAAGGTTATGTGCGCGAAACTAAATGATTATACATCGCTGCTGTTTTTTTTTTTTTTAACAACGAAAAAAATAATATTATAAAACCATAAATTATGTTATTATTATTTTTTTAACGCGTGTGATTTTTCCCGGGCGTCCATAAAAAATAACTACACTAAACGAAACGGATTTACAGCACACACATATAGGTATAGGGATGAACCCGTATAGTGTACACGCCCGTCACACGTCTTGCATGTTTTTATGTTACATTAAAAAAAAAATAAACTATGACGGCCGCGACTGACCGCTGCTGCAGTATACGAGTATAACATAACACCCCTCTTTTTTTTAGATTCAGAGTGGCATGTTTTTACAACGATTTTTAATTTTCTTTTTTTTTTTTTAAATTCAATAAAAAAACATACACTCGGTCAAAAAGCTTGGCCACTTAATACAAGATCGCACATATTTTTTAATACTGAAATAAAAAACAAAAAAGTGTTAAGCTTAAATTTAAAATAATTTTTATAGATTTTAACAAAATCATGAAAAATCATACCAATTATTTTCTAAAAGCAAGATGTATTAAATGTTTGATTTGCATAGCTTAAGCTTGACAATTTAAAACAAATTTCCTCGTAAGTAGTTTTTACTGAAACTTAGAAATTTAAAATATACACAAACACGATTTTTTCATAGCTAGACATTAGAAGTTCAAATTTTGACAAAATTGGATGTTTAGATCAAAAATAACGATTTTAGTTATTTTATTATAATTCAAAAATATTTGTGGAGCTTGAAAACTTTACGTATATTTTTTTATTTTTTTTTTTTGGGGGGGGGAGGGGTAAGGTTTTGACAACTAAGGTCATTAACCTGTGGAACTGTGGGGGATGATACTGTAGGGTTTTTTAACACGTGTGTGTGTGTATGTGTGGTAAGGTTTTTACTACTAAAAAACTTGGATGGTCACCTATCCGAAAACTAGTAATAGCGGGCGTTGCTTATTCTCAGTTGCAGAACGCGACTGGTAGCAGCCAATGCGCCACGTTAAGCTACTATATATTATTTTATTTTACTATACGTATATTTTCAATATATTAAGATTGATTATAAAATATTGCCTATTTAAATCAATAATATATTCAAACTGTTCTATGAGTCGTAGGTATTAACTCAAAAGTAAATGGCAATAATATATATAATATAGATATAATCAGTCTTGTTAAGTATTCAAATACTTGTTTGGTATTTTAAATACTTCTCAAATATTTTTTAACAAACGTATTTTAAATATTTTAAAAAACCATTTTTTTTTTGTATTATTTTATTCAAGACGGTGGCCTAGAAATCTACTAAGATAAAAAAACAAAATGTACTAGGTCGGGTGGCATTGCTGAGTGCCTGCCCATAAACATTCTTTGTTATCTACCATATTATGTTATCTAATTTAATTATTATACTGTAATTGTATAAATTGTAAATATATTTTAAATAAATAATAAAAAAAAATATTTCATTTAATATACAGATGATACAATAGGTATAAGACAACTAAAATTCAAAATATAAAAAAATACTGATAAAGTTTATTGAATATTTTAGAAGATAGTATTTGAATACGTGTTTCAAATACAAATGATACCAAGTATTTTAATAGATTTTCTAAATACATTTAAAAAGTATTCTTAACAATACTGGAATAATATGTTATATTAATTAATAATATAATAAATGGAATGTTTAAAATTAATTCAACATACTTACATATCATGCGTATTAATAATAGTCAAATAAATTACTTCTTATTATAACAATATAAAGATAATATGCTTAGTAGAAGAGACCGAGTACAATTATAACAGTTTTCATGAAATGATTTATTTCTACCAACTTTCAAATTTCTTTTGTTTGATTACTTTCAATTAGTAAAGTAAGTTATTACCTTTAAAAAAATGTGTGTATTAAACTTTTATTTTCACAGGTTATTGAATAAATATTAATATAGAAAAAAAAAATTTTACAATTATATTATATATAGGGACAATTGTAACAGCACCAGGAACGATGTAACATAAATATTTTTTCACTTTTACATTGTTAAAAAACTTTAAATATAATTAAATTTAAATTAAATTAAATAGATATAACTTAAGTGAATAGACTATCACAAATAATAACATAATTTTGACTTTAAAATTGTTAAAAAAAAATTAATTTAATTACCTTTAATTAAAATAAAACGAGTACAACTTAAAAAAACCAGAATATCGCAAACAGTTAGGTAAATCATTTTTTAATCTTAAATTATAATTTACAATAAATCAATAAATACATTAAATAAATTAGAAATAATTAATAATTAATAATTATTATACTTTTATATCTGTTTATATGTCAATAATACATGATAATATGAATTATTTAAGAAATTTATTTGAAAATAATTATTAGTACAAAATGATAAGACTACCCTATGTGCAAAATTCAATCGCCAAGATGTAACATCATAAATTCATAACAATCACATTTGCTTGTGATAATATTTTAATTTTTGCCTATGTATATCTCTGAGATTGTTTTGGAACACTTAATGTCCAGACACGAGAAGGTAGAATTACATGCCAAAAAAATAAACATAAATTGGAATGTCCGAATTGCATGCCACATCTTATGGACTTAGGTGCATGACCTTAATTTTTTTTTAACTTTTCTAATTTTTCATTATTTATTGTCATGCGACACCTACTGTACAGCAAAGCAGTAGATACTCAATTGCCGACATCTTTCACCGGACTTTTCTAATTCTAAATAATTTCAAAAAACAAAAAATAAATCACTCAACATTTTTGTTTATTCATAAAAAGTACAGTTTATTTTTATTTATTCATAATTTTAACTACTTCTGAAATACTATTTGTTACGTTTTTTTTGTATATAATAATAATACAAAAAAATATATATAAAAATATATCAATCTAAAAACAAATCAGTTTTAATAACCATAATATCATTGAAAGTTTCTTATATAAGTACGTTTGCGTGTTTTTAAAAAATTAAAGAAGTCGAAAAAAAATGTAAGCGATGCACATGTACATGATAAATAAACTTGTACTCGGCATGCAATTCGGATAGACCCCTGTAAGAGGTGGCACGCGATTCGGACTTTATTTTTTCAATTCGAATGCAGTCATTATGTAATATTTGCAAAAAAACCTCTATATTAAATCTCGTAGAACCTGTCATATAATGCTTATAGAGTTCACATAGTAGTACAGTAACGTGGTCAGAGGGTGACCAGTTAAATATACGATATCCAGGGAGAGTCGTTGGACTCTATAGATATAATAACCGTAGCACGGGGGTAGATAGATACTAGATCATAAATAACTTCAATTGCTAGTCATCAGGTATATTATAATTATATTATTAAATAAATATTAACGAACAGTACGTACTTACAACTAGGCCTGTCTCGTAGCTATACGGAGTTCACTTGACCAATGTACGTAAAGAACTACCGTGTATTACAAATTAAATGGACACGATCATATTAATATAACTATCTGTTGTCATCAGCATTATTACATATTTATACATACACATACACATACACATATATCATGTTACATTACCCTCTTTCTTCAAAGGGTTAGACAAATATATATATATATATATAATTATCAAAAATTAAATTAAAAATATCAACATGTATCAATACATCCCCCAATAAATATAATTAATTCATTACATAATGTTGTGCTTGTAGAATAACAACACAGATTTCTAAATTACATTTTTAACAATTGACATATTATATTATATAAAGTGAAAGAAATAATGAACTATAAGTAAATCTGATGGCTCATCTTTAAATTGTATCAAAGAAATCTGTGGATAAATGTAACGTTATTTAAAAAGGAAAATGTTGGATTTAAAAGAAAGGAAAAAGTCATCATATATATAATAATGTATAAAAACATGACCAATACTAATATATTTATAAATAAGCATGTAATAGATTAATGTAACGTAAGGCAATATTTTGACATATTATGGAATGTGTAAATATATAATCATTCATGGTAAAATTCATAAAATATTCATTCATAAAATATTATATATTTATGTATATGTTTTTTTTACAACAACAACAGCATTAATATTATATGTTGCTCATCAATTTATGTTGTTAATGCTTTAAAAAAAAAAAATAATTCTTCTTATTTTTTTTGCCATAATTACGCCATACACAATTTCTATTATATACGTTTTGTATTAAATAGGTCATAAGGGTGTGGATATCATTTATTTTAAGGGATCGGGAATCTGTTTTACATACCTATATATTATCTTATTAGTATTTTTTTGTAATAAATTGTATCTATAAATTTAATGTCTACGTATTACTTACTATTTACTACATTTTTTTTATTTCTTATTAATTCTTGTCTCTGGAAAAAAAATCCTTTGAATATTAGGTGTTTATACTTAAAGTGATGGTGTTTGAAAGCTGAAATTTAAATTTTTTTTTTTTATT
Organism: Pentalonia nigronervosa; assembly: GCA_014851325.1. NCBI lineage: Eukaryota > Metazoa > Arthropoda > Insecta > Hemiptera > Aphididae > Pentalonia > Pentalonia nigronervosa. Next base: position 14,274 of record JACXSJ010001803.1, on the reverse strand, counting down.
TAATAGTAATAATTGACACCACAAGTATACCTGATAATATAATATTCAATAAACATTGTCTATAAAAAGGTGAGCTGTACAATGTGTCACTACATTAATGTTTGGTTTTCCTGTGTAATTATTGATTGTACCTGAAAGTTAACTTTTAGGTTAACATTATACATATATTCTTATACAATAGATGATTAATAAGCAGAACCAAATTTTAATTGATATTTTTATATATATATTATATTGTTATTATAAATAATTTTCATAATTCTTAGTTAAACAATGTAGGTACAATATATATAGGATAATACGACCGTATTTTCCTGTTTTTCTACGTGGTCTTATAAGAAAACAAAACAAAAAAAAACGATTCGTCATCCTGTATTAAACATTTGCAAAATTTTAATAATTTAATTGATCCTTTTTACGTCTACACTTTAATACAGTGTGTTATTTAATCATCAGATTAAATAATAATATAACCAAATGGTTAAATGTGAAATATAATTACTTGATTTGAAGCCATGATTCTTCACTACGGTAAAAACAATAAATTGCAATAAAGTGTACACAAATCACAACCAATGCCGGTTTAAAGAATATAACTCCGGGGACAGATTTTAAAATGCCACTCTTTACAAATATTTTACCCATCTTTAAAAAAAAAAATCAACGCTCTGCTCAGAATCCAACACATTATATTAATAATATTATGATTTGTATAATATTATTATTTATAATATAAATAAAATTATTGAACATATAAATTTGGTCAAGTGAGGTGCCGCTCTGTTGTATATTGGGTGTCGTGGATCAGTATAATGCATTTGTTAAATTTGAATAAAATGATATAAAATCTTTGTATACCAAAAACAAACGATTCTGAGCTTCGTCAGCCTATATAACTTAGTAGGTATATATTATTATTTATTGCTATTAAGTAATTGATTTGAATACTTATTAGTAAAGCAATTTGTTGAACTAATTTTTAAACAAAACATTTCATTTGATATAATTTAAAATTTTCAAATACCCACCAATAATAATTTTAAATTGCAAAAAATAACTAAAATCATTATTATCCGTTTAAATATCTAAATTAGTCCAAATTTGTACTTAAAATATCTATTTAAAAATTGTGATTATATAATTTTAAGATTTTTTGGTTGTATGAAATTCTGAATTATTTTATTGAATTAAATTTTCAGGCTTTTTGAACTACAAACATTTTCTTAAAATATCTTATGACTTTAAATAACTCAAAAAGAGTGAAAATATTTATCATGTAAATCGCTCCGCTCAGAATCTAAATTATTAAATCTGTTTGACTATCTTTACTTTGACGAGAGATTAAATTAAAAAATTTTAAAAGGCATAAGAAAACTTTTATTTTTACCTTTAAAAAAATTGCCACCCGGGGCAATAGCCCTCTTTGACTCCTCCCCCTCTTACCCAGTGCTGACATAGTAGTTAAATACAGGTGTAACTCGCTATGTGAAAACGTGAAGTTTGAATGCCGCAGTTAACGTATTAACGAGTCGGAATACACAAAGCGATTAAAAAAACAATGTAATATGTGGCGGTAATATAATCGGTAGACAGTAAAATAATAATAATCGCAGTCGTCAAAGTGATATGACGACATGACGTTAAAAAAATACGGTCGAACGAAGGATTTAGCCGGTAAAACCCCATGGAGATATCTATGCGCAAATATATCTTCAAAAATATTTTATCTATCGCACGTAAAGAATATGCGACGTACATGCGCGTTCGTAAATAAGATTATTTCTTTATATTTTCTCTGTCGTTTCTATGTAACTGCACACAACTTTATCGCATATTAATCCTGAGTTAGTACATAAGGCGATTAGTCAAAATGGTTACCATTCAATTGCTACTGGTAACGGTAGTATCGATGGAGCATTTACTAAAACTTCGGAAATGCTGTTCTATGTGTGTTTAGTATAGATATAGCCTATCCATTATATTATAGTATTATCCATGACCATTCTGTACTACTGTATGTCTGTATATTACTATCAGTGGTGCTGAAATTATTTAAGGGAGGGGAGTGAGGAGTTCAATACTCAATATTTATTTTTTTTTTTTTGGACTCTACGCTGATTAAATAAATTGCTTTATGTACGGTTTTTTTTTTAAAATAAAAGTTATTAATTTATGATAAATAAATAAGTATTATTATAATATATACTGAAAATTACAAATACATAACAAAAATACAACACACAATATCGTAACTTTTTAAAATCAAATTGGTATAGTAATAATAACCATTAAAATAACACCATTAATTAATTACTAGTTTATTAAAATTAAAACTGTTTTATAATGGATATAAATATACATGAAAACTATTAATTATATACTATTTCTAGGTAATGGCAAATTACCATATATTATATTCATCTGAATATTAAATATTGTCCTTAAAATTCTGTTGTATGTAATTTAATACCATATTTGTATACATAAATAGTTCAAAATTATTTAAGACTGATTAAAATACTAAAACCAAACGTTATTTATTTAGTTTAACCTAAATTTAGTATGTTTATTTTATATCTATAGCTATGAATTAGTATTCATTTTAATTAAACTTAAACTCTGAAGGATGAAAGTCATGTTTAATTATACGCTGCAATGTTTTAATCTTTAATGGTAATAGTTCTGTTGGAATTAAACTCGTTTCCAGTTACTGTATTTCAAAAAAAAAAATTCACGAACCATTAATGTATTCTTGGTATTTATTATTATGAAATAATTAAATATATCTTCTGAAATAACTAATAAGATTGTATAATTTATAATGCATCATAATATTGTACGTAAAATAAATAGATACTATAATAATCTGTTAAAGATTATTAGCACTAAAACGTATACATTTGATTAAAATAAAAGAATATTTGCATTTAACCGCATCAAAAAACTTTCTGATCACAATAATATTTATGTAAAAAAAACAATTATTTACTTTGGAATAGAAACAGATACCAACAACATATTGGACACTCTCATTTATGTGCTGTATTATTATTATAATTTTATTATTATTATTATTCTAGCGAAATATTATCAAAAACTATAATATAATTTATCCGTTATTACAATGGAGTGAACAAAGATTATATTAATGACTACAACATTAGTTGCGAGTAAAAGTTAATAAATGTCTTAAACTGTATTAAGAATAACATTTAAAGCTGATTTAATTTATTTGCCAAATTAAGGGCATTAAAAATTGGTGTAGGACAAGTTGGTGGTACAGGTAGAAGTACAGTAAAACTCGCTTAAGACACTTTCCCGCAAAGACGCTATTTTCCGTCGATCTCTAAACATTTCTTATACTAGTCAATGTAAAAACCATTTGTTAAGAGGTTCGGTTTTTTTTAGCTCATCGAATAAAACGTTCTTTTGTTCAGCAGATTGCGATAAATTTTAGTAATTTTGTGAAAATAAAAATAGAAATTTTACTTATTTACGTGTTCTTATCGTTTTATCGTTTTATCGTTTTATTTTATCATAACCTATTATAACAGTTTTATTGTTTTTCATCGTATTATAAAATTTAATAAGTGCAGTTCCTTTGCAAGTATACAATCGTAATTTTGTTATGACTAGGGGTATAAAAACGTAAAGCGCTGTCCATTCAGACAAACTCAACATTTTAAAAAAATACGATAAAGGATTGATCGAGAAAAAAAACAAAAGAACATTGCTAATGAACTGGGAATACCTTTTTCCACTTTAAGAAGTGTGTTGAAAAATAGACATGATATAGAACAAAGCAGCTTGTTAAGTGGGAGCAAACGACAAAAAATAAAACATGAGAAGTATGAAGATTTAGAAAATGTTTCCAAAGAAATGTTGGGTTGTCTTAACAAAATAGAAAACTTTCTTGCTGGAAACGCATTATCAGAATCGTAAGCAAACAAAAATAGATCATTTTTTTGATAAATAATAATAAAATATGCAATAATAATTTTTTTTAAATTAAATTCAGTAGCAAAAAATATATGTATGTATATAATTATAATTAATTTATTAGTGTATTACCCGTTAAATTATGTTTAATAATAAAAAAAATTAACTCCATTAATCACTTCTTTTTTTTTCATTTCCGCATAAGACGCTTTCCCGTTTAAAACGCTCTAGTGATATGGTTCCTTAAAGAGTGTCTTAAGCGAATTTTACTGTAAAAGATTATTTTTAGAAATGAGTATTAAATGGAAAACCCGTTTAATATTCGTGAACAAATGACGAAAGTCACAAGATTCATTTTCACAGTTTATGAGGAGGATTCATGAAATTTGGCCGATTTTGAGGGACGGCTATAATGCACGTTTTAGATATTATATACATTTATATCTATATATTTTATTATATACAAATGCTGCTGTATATAAAACCACTTGTCCACTTATTGCTTATATGCATTACAATTTAATATATTATTAAACTTGTATAAATTATAATTGTATTACTACATACTTTTTGTATAGTGTATAATGTGTACATAGGTACTGTGTATATACATATATTTATACACATAGGTACTAACATATAAACATACAATACCTACCTAGTAAATGTGAAAATAATTACACATTATACCTGCAATTTAGTTCTTACAAATGAAACAACATTATCAAGATATCTATTAATTTTAAGTATACAAGCTCATTAAATGTACCTAGCTATATCATCGTTTTTTTGAATCACACAGATAACGACGAGGTAACAATTTCTACGTTTATTTTAAATAATATGATAATAAAACGATAAATAATGGCAAACAAAATATTATTAATATTATTATCACGATATTAATCAAAATATTTAAATATTAATTTTGTATCCAGTTATATACCAAACCCTACCCGTATATTATACAGTTATCAAGCCATAATTATTATTATTTTAAAATTGTTTATATAATTCATCCAAAGCTTATAATATAATAATACTAATTTTATTCTTATATATGGTCCTTATTGAATCAAATTGATGACCACTGCGTATCATTGTCGTTGAAAGCAGTCGAACCCGTTGCAATTTTTTTACTTCGTTATGAATCGGAATGGAGTTTTAATTTTAGAGGTAACTTAACCTATTGTACAGTGAAGTGTACAATGTATACATATGTGTAGTAAATTAATAACTATAGTATTAAAACAGAACTTAAAACTATTTAATGGATCTCAGAGTACCTAATTGTTTGTTACCTATTTATAAATTAAAATTGATTTTGTACGATATTCATCGAACTAACATAATATTATACATATCTAACATGAACCGATTACGTGTAAATTGATTAAAGAAATAATGAGTGTATAAGTACATTATTTTAGTAGACAATTTTTTTGTTGTTGTTTTTTTAAATACATTTTTAATTGTGTTACAAACAGAGTCCGTCGTAGACGCTACAAAATGAATTAAATTTAACCTCAATAGATATTCGTTTTTATACGATCATATTATAAAAAAAAAATTTGTTTACGATTTTGATTTCGAAATCAAACAAGATATAAAAACGTGCGTGCAGGTTTATTCTAATGGCCTTTCTTTTAAGTCGGATGGCCATCCCCCGAACAAAATGTGCCCGATGCCTGCAGAATTTATCGGCTGAAAATAATGGGCAGGTTTTTAATATTTCGATAACGGTGGTGTGTAAAAGAAAACATGAAACACTATCCACAGACACGTATATGTTAATCGATTAAACTTTATTGGAGATACTTTCGGCTTTATATAGTAATTATAATAGGTGTATACCTAACGGGTAATCGGTTATGACAGGTTACTAAAACAGTTGTAATATACTTACACGTTTTTCTTTTCTAATTAAATAAATAAAAAAAAAAACATTATATAGCCCTTTACGCGGCGTATTCGCATTCGGATATATTACATTCCAGCAGCGCACTCCGTGCACGGATAAGCGCTGTAGTTACGTGTTATAATATTGTCGTTATTACATCACATAAAGCCATAACCGTTCGCTCGTATAATATAATTTCCGCTCTTTTTGACTTCCAGTCATATCATATTATTATATTATGCACACGATATTATTATTCAGATATTTGGCAAATAAGACGGGACGGCAGGCAATGGCGACGGGTTTGGGTGAAACATTTCGCCATATTTCCGCGTGCATAATATAATATAAATATAATAATAATATTGCAGTCAGCGGCTACCCGAAAACCTGCCGCGGAGACGTCGCGTTTCCAACCGGCCGACCGGTTCGCGGACGACGCGAGAGAAAACGTACACCCTTCCCCACCACGCCTGCCGGCCCAGCCGACCAAACGAGTTGTCGCCGCCGTTCGCGATGTCGAGATTGTGTTGTTGTTGTTGTTGTTGTTGTTGTTGTTGTTGCCGCCGTCTTCGATTATAATACTATACACGTCAGTCGGCCGCTCTCGAGCGCACAAGTCGGCGGGTAACTATTAAAAGTTTAATATTGTAATAATAATAATGTGTAATGCGACTATGGATAAAATTTATGCACATTGGAGGTCGAATTTTAAGGCAATTACTAGCCTGCACCGGCCGTATACATGCGTATGTGCCAGCCAGATATCCGTTACCTATAATATGGGATTCGCGTGTATTTTTTTTTTTTTTTTTTCGCCAATGCGATTTTTGCACAACCAATCGAGATGCAAATTGCTGATTTCAAGGTTTTAATGATTTTTTTTTATTTTTCGTGCGCGTACTGAGCATCGCATAACATAATTATTAATTCGACGGTTTTCCGTGAGTGTTTTATGATGGCATCATAAAATGTGTACCAGCTGTACATCCGATCGTATTAAATTAAAGCTGTAAGTTTCCCATAGTTTTGCGGAGAATCAGTAAACGCCGCAATAAGATAATATATTGTATTACTCGATTTCAGATGTAATAACAATTTAATATCAATATAAATGTAATTAGATATCTAATTACAGATTGAAACCGATACTTTTCCTGCATATATCATAATTAAACTCACTATTAACGTTTACATTTATAAAAACAAATCAAATTATTGCTAATTTTTTACTGCTTATTTTTCACCTCTAAAAATAATCAGATAAAATGTTTTTATCTGTGTATAATAATATATAATGCGAGTATGGGTAATAATATTATACATTTATTATATTATTACCATTAAACGGGTATAATGCCCAATATTGCAATTCATCACAAAAATACATATTTGTTTACAGAATAATTTAACTTAGACTATAGAGAGTAAAATAATACATTAATTATATACAATCATTAAACATAATTTGCGTTGAGTGTTTACATTTACAATTTTAAATTATTAGTAATTACAAACTGAATAGTGTAGTATAATATATTTAATATCTTCAAGTTGTATCTTCTCTTCTTGTAATAACAACTATCATCGGAATGTACTTACATAAATATCCATTCAGACGAGAGTAGAAAAACTCGTCGAATAAATGATTTATAAGATTCGGTAGTTAAAAATGTACGAGTCTAAATGCATATGTAACGTAAATAACACACACTTAGAGGGTTAAGAACTTAAGAATATATCTAGCATATCAAAGTAAAAACGACTTATTATAATACCTGTAGTCTAATATAGTATGCCTGTATACTTTACTATAATGATTACGATTTAACAATAAAAATTTAAAAAAAAAACAAGTTTTCGATATTTTTCTTGTCTCCAAAACGTTAACACTAATATATTTGGTAAAAACGACGAGTTTCTAGAGTAATTTCTTAAAGTGCAACGGAATATATAATTATAACCAAAATATATTTTTACCAAAACTGGTTCACATTAATTTTCACTTTTTTTTTATTTTCACTGTTTTGTTGAAAGTCATTGAACAGTTTGATGTTAAAGTTATTCAAAAATTATTGTATGACTTAAAAAGTTACTTTTCTGCAAGTGCACCATCAATTGTATCAAATTTTTTTATCTACCTATGGACAAATGGGTTGCATTTATTTTTTCAAATATTAAGAGAACTAATGTCTGTCGAGGTTTTTTAACAGAAGACACCCATGTGTATCATATTAAACATAATATAATCATTTAACAAGTATGAAAAGAAAAACAAACATACAGTGGAATCTAATAAGTCGAAATTCAAGGGAAATACAATTTTTTCGACTTGTAAAAGTTTTCAATTTAATAAGATTTTTGAGCTACCGAGGTTTTAGTGAAAAAAATTTGATTCAAAGAGTTTTTAAAATGTATTATAGTTTTTCATTATTACGCACATGCAATTACAGTGTGTATTATTATTATTATTATTTTAAAATTATTACCAAAAAATGATGATAAAAAATGTGTATAGGAATACAACTTTACAAAAAATAATTATATATCTTACTTTAAGTTTGGTTCTTGCACATACTACTATAGTATTATCACTAGTATATTCTACTACATTTAGAGCAGGGTATACTTTATTGTCCACATTATTAGATTGTTCGATGAATGTCTTTAGCAAAATGAGTACAGCTTTTCTTGCTTCATTAAATCACGAGATACTGGCTCAGATGACTCTTCTTCGAGTCAATGTCTTCTTCAATGCCACAAACGGAGTCAGTTTGTCGTCTCATGTTAGAACATCAAAAACGGCATCATCTCTGTCGATTTTAACAATAATTAAGTAATTCCATAACGATTTGTTATCAAAGCCCATTCTCTATCGTCTGTAACAGTATTTTCGATGATTAGCATCAAGTGTCGTTTTCCTTAGCTTCAAGTACAAATCCACATTATCTAAAGCAGTTTACAATTGTTGACGTTCTTATGTTTCTTCGCGTTTTATAAACAAAATAAGACCTCCGATACTGACATTGGTATATCTGTATTGCTTAAACCACTTAACTACACATTCTTCTACATCTGAAAACTCAGGACCTTTCTTCCTCTTCCGATCTATTGAATAGTTCAAATCAATTGCCTTACTATTCTTTTTTTATGGTAGATAATGTGTTTGCTGGTATTCCAAATTCTTCAGCGATATCCTTCTTTTTCCTTCAACTTCTCGCTACTTCAAGAACCTTTTGTTTTTCTTCAATAGTAAGCATTTATTTTTAAATTACGAGACATTTTAACATTTACTACATTTAACCAAACATGTATCGATCGATCGATCGATTGCAACTAACAATACCGAAGTAGTGACAATAAGCCGAATGAAACGAAAAATACGATAAAAATTTAAATTATCAACATAATAAACGCACTTTTAGGTTTAAAATATCGGAACGCATAAGCCGATTAGACAAATGATTACCTCTGTAAATTAAACGTCATTATCTGTCTGTATTCGGAACACAAAATTTTCGAATTATATCTATAGTTTTTATTTCGAGTAATCGAGGTTTTCGCAAGAGAACGGCATTTATTTCAATTTACGTGGTTCGACTTATCGAGGTTTCACTGTACATAAAACTGACCTCTCTACAGTAATAACAATAATTAACACTTGTATAATACACGTTGTGCATATTATGTTGCGTATGTATTTATATATTTACCATATATATATTATATATGCATAAAACGCGTATGTTCCATGTCGTAATATCCCAAGAACAGGTAGAACAGTATATATTATATGTATAATGTAATATTATATTTGAGACTGCTGTCACCTGACGGAGAGAAGACTAACGGAGGAGTGGACGTGTTGATTAGGTGTTTTCATATTATATTATTAACGTCGAAGCCGCCACCGTCACCGCCGCCGTGAAACTGCGATATTATATTGGCACATACCACTATATAATATTATAATATATTGTATATGTCGATACACAAACCAAATTATTCATATTATGTCGACGTCGAGCAATAAAATAGTATAATATTATACATTTATAAATAACTAATGAGAGAAAGAGGAGGATTATATACCTATTCGAAATCAGTATGCACGTATTACACGGGTAAACATCGTTAGCGTATCATTTTTTTTTTTTTTTTTTTGATTGTTTGCGTTTCGCTATACATGTGATGCCCACCGTGTTTTTTTAATCAACATTAGTTTTATTTCAAAAATATCGTCACAGTACAGTAATATATTAATTGAAAAGCAGGTCATTGCGATATCACATCTGAAATATGAGTAACGACTCGTCTTTCACGGAGATTGTCTCTAATCTAAAAATGCAGATTCAATGATATTATTATTAAACGAGTATATTATCTATGTGGCTCGCAAATTTTTTTCGTTGCATAATATTATGTTTATTTGAGAGTTATTTATGTTAATAACAATCACAATTCTTAAAAAAACTAACTTTATCAATCGGAATGTAGCTCGACGAGTGTATGCATTTTACACCAAATTTGACCCAAAGTAAAATAAAATTGAAACTAACATAATCAAAACTTTAGTAATGTTTAGTATTAATTCAATGTATTATTTTAAAGTATTTTTTATTAGACCTAATACAAAATCAAATGAAATAACATCTTTTTAACAAAATAATATGCATATGTTATAAATAATTATAATTAATATTAAAATTAGTTACCTGTTTAGGTGCATATCAGTTACTTTAAAATTAAATGATTTAGCATTTTTAATTTGCAACAGTGGTATACTTTAGAGGTCTGGAAACATTAATATTAATTGACAATTAGTTTAATTGCGACAGTGGATAAATCAACAGTGATTTTAAGTGCACTGAGCTGATCAACTGCCACACCTATACATCCATAATAATACAATAAAAATATGTTGGAGTTGCCAATCAAAGAAAAAAACCAATCACATCATGTCGATTGCAAATTATAAATAATTATCGAATTAGAAAAGCGGGCAAACGTCTTCAATTGTTGCAGGGTAGGTAATTGTGATTTGAGCCACACCAAAAGGGCGGTCTAATTTCATCATCAAGTATATATATTATAAATTAAATTTTCAAATAATTATTATAGAGTAATAGACTTTAGCAATGCTGTCCAAATTAACTATTTTTTTTTTAATTTGTTAAGTTAAGTTAATATAGAAAAATATAAGTTAAGTTTAAAATTAAAAGTTTTTTCTATTTTTTTAACATGTTAAAGTTACAAGTTAATAAGAAAATAAAAGTAACTTAGCTTAGTTAAAAACCAGTTACTTTTTTTTCATATAAAATTATTTTATACCTTATTTATTAAAATGAATTTCTGTAAGTACTCGTATACTTATCGCTCCCAGGTGGACATATACCTAGTGCTAGGGAAAATTCATCCGGTAGCGATGTGGGGAGCATTCCAGGATGTTTATTACTATGAGACCACTTTTGTTTTTTTTGCATAATAAACGACGAGGACTAGGGAAGAAGCAATGCCAACACAAATTTCTCCCTAAGCTCTCGATAGCACGTTAAAAAAAGTACTTATATACTTTAATAATTAAAGGATATATGTATAATTCTATGAATGAAGAAAAATATAAAGAAGTAATAACTATTAATTAATAATGATTAATGTTTAATGACTAATGAGTATGCAAATGTATATGCAACTAAATAATTATATTTTTCTTTTATCAATAACGCGGTTATTCTTATAACTTTTCTACTTAAAATATAAATCATGTATTCTGTGAATATGCAGTATTTTAAATAATATTTGATACTTCCGATTATTATTATTTTTATATGAAATTTGTTTTTACAAAATAGAATATATATTTTTAAATTTATAATATTAGGAAAAAAATTAACTTAACGTGACAACAAAATTAATTGACTCATGAGTTATTGCATAACATGGAAAAATAATTAACTCATTAAGTTTGAAGTTGCATTAAAAAAAAGAAATAACTCGTTATCTAACTAGTTAAAAGTAACTTAACTTGAAATTTTTAACTCGTCCCAGCCTTGGACTTTAGAGTATTCTAATTTCTAAAAACAAAAAATAAATAAATACTTTCAATTTTGAATAATATTAACATTTCTGAAAATATTTTTTTATATAGTATGAAATTTTAATTAATTTCAAATCATTTCAGAAACATCGTTTTTAGGCAAGGCTGTATATCGGGATATCACCTGAGAAGAAGAAGAAGAAGATACATATATTTTTACATGAAAAACGATTCTGAGCGAAAACGGTCTACCAGCTTTAACTTTTAAAGATATTTTCTATCTTTCTATTAGTAAAATAGGTTACAGTGTTACACTAATATTTTGAAAATATCATTATGTTTATTTAAAAATAATTTTATATTATATTATATATTTAATGGCAAAAAATTATGAGTTAGTTTAGGTAGTAAAAAATAACAAAAAAATACTGAGAAAGTCGGTTTGCTGTATATTAGGTATTGAGTGTACCTCGTCATTGAGCATATCACTGTAATTTATTTATCATTGTAATATTGAATGCTTAAATTTTAACCATCAACTTGATTAAATTTGTTACCAAAAGGCAGAAACCGTCCTTAAAAATAAGAATTGAAGTATTTTTATAATTACTAATAAATTATGTCAGACACAAAAAAAACACAGTCAGCATTTTACAAAATATACATTAGTTGCTCCTCTCATAATCTAAAATTATAATTTTTTTTAAAAAATTATGTAAAAAAAAGTATTTTTAAGTTATTGAGTGTTTACTTATTATCATAGTCTTGTTAAGAATACTTTTTAAATGTATTTAGAATACGTATTCAGATATTTGGTGTTATTTGTATTTGAAATAAGTATTCAAATACTGTCTTTCAAAAGTATTCAAAATACTTTATAAGTACTTTTTTTATATTTTGAATTTTAGATGTCTTATACCTAATGCATTATCTATGTGTATTTGATGAAATCTTTTTCTTTGATTTATTTAAATTATATTTACAATTTATATAGTTACAAAGTATACAGGTAAATAAGATAACATAATATGGTAGATAACAAAAAAAATTGCATTTATGGACAGAAATTCATCAATGTCACCCGCCTGGTATTTTTTATTTTTTTATTTTAGTAGATCTCTAGGCCATTGTCTTTTAAGTCTTCTCTGTACGTTACCGGGAAGTGAGATGAAAGGTATTGATGAAGTTTTATAAATTCTTAGAAGCATTAAAAAATATTTTTTTAAAATAGTAAAATTCAAAACAAAAATGTTTGTCATTGAAATACAGCAGTAAAATGAAAAAAATGCGTTTAATATTCTGTAATAGAATACAAAGAAAAAGAATTTTTAAAATATTTAAAATACACTTGTCAAAAAGTATTTAGGAATTTGAAATACCAAAAAAGTAGGTATTTAAATACAAGTCTTCGAATACTTAACAAGACTGCTGATAAATGAATCACCAAGTACTAAATAGTATATAAATGTTATTACATATATTGCTACATTATAAATTCAATTTTAATGTTTAATATGATTTGACAATATAATATATTTAGCTGTAATACTCCGGCTCCGATCAATTAAGGTCATAGTCGGGAGGGAACCGCTTAGTCAGATCCACATAGAGCCCCTCAAGTTCCCCTGCCATGTCAAGGCGGGTTCCCGTTGGGGAGTGGGCATCCCCGACCTTACCAATCAAAGCCTAATCTTAGTACAATCTAGAAGAGATTTCCGATATTTTAAAGAGCTATATCAAATAAATTCTACAAAAGAATGGATCCATAGAAAAAAAATTATTAGAATAAAAAATACTTAACTTATAAAATGCATACCATAAGCTTACGTTTGAGTGACTAAATTGTTGAGCAACCACATTTTAAAGCTTTGTGTTTCATCATATTTTTATTAGCTCATGGCAATAATATCTAATGAATTCAACTTTTATTATTTATTAAACTAGTTGAATAATATTAGTCACATGTGTAATAAATGATCCTGATACACAGTGCATACAGTACGATGGAGCATTATTTATATGCCACATCAGTAGATACTTATAGTTATTAGTACCTACATATATATTTTAATTTGTATATAACATAATCCAACATATAACAATTCGCCGCGTTCAGCTGTAGCCTTAGAGCCTGCAGATGGCCTTGCACCGCGTCGATTTTGCTCTGCAGGTCTCCGGGGTTATCGGCTAGAACAGGCATGCCCAACCTTTTTTAACTTGCGGGCCACATTCGAAATTTATATTTATACTGCGGGCCGTATATGTTTCACGGGGTTTTTTTTGTTCATTTCGATAAAATATAGACTAGTCACAGGTATATCTATTGTATATTTTATCGGATATAATATTATCTTTGTTCACTTATCGAATTTATGACTCAAATCGTATGTGTTTAAAG